>CAJQUN010001838.1:0-43031 GCA_907163345.1 Haberlea rhodopensis
GTTACGATGCCTGAGTTTTCCACACCCGGCCCTGAAACTAAGCATCCGAACCCAGTTATTGAGGAGGAAAATGAGGAGGAGGATACCGAATTGGAGAGTAGTTAATGAAGCGTTGCAGTTAGTAGGCGTGGTAGTAAGAATATGTGGTGGTGGTGGGATTAGAAGTGCGGTTGTTACCTGTGAGGCTGGTTGAGGAGGAGATGTTGCAAGCGGCATCAGCAAGGTCTTCAAGGCCAGCAACATCCATCACACCACTCCAATGGCCGGAGATTAAGGGTATGTCTTCATGGATTACTTCTTCTCAATGGAGAATGTTCCAGGACCCATACTGGCGGAGGTGGAGGAAAATCAGGTTGAGAGTGTGGGCGGCATGGAAAGGAGGGTACTAGAAGAAAGAGCTAGAAAAAAAGAAGTAATGGACGTTGAAGTGACGCCTAAAAGAAGTGGAAAAGCTGAGGCAGCTGAGGTTGGAAAGGTGAGTGAGCTTCCACCTCAGCCTCTCTCTGAAGCGGCAATGGAGGCAACAAACGTAGTATTAAAAAGATCTGAAACAGGGGGTTCAAGCTGCAGGGAAAAATAAAAAGTGGGACAAGTAATGTGAATCTGGAGCAAATATTTGTCGATCTTGATGATTGTTTCCTCAAGGCGTCAGAGAGTGCTCATGAAGTTTCCAGGATGCTTGAGGCCACTCGCTTTCATTATCACTCAAATTTTGCTGATAAAAGAGGTATGGCTATAGACTAATTATAGCACTTTTATGTGGTTGGCAGTCTGGGAACTGCAATTAAGTTTGATCTTCTGTTGCATATGATCCCGAGAGATGTGTCTTTGATTGGTAAATATAAAGTATAAATTAGTAATATATTTCCTATCTGATGGTTCCCACAGCGTAGCCACAACTTTCTGCAGTTGAGTTTAGATGTGTCTGTTTCATTCATGAAGATGATAAATCGTTTATCCTTGATTGGCAGGGAATATTAATCACTCGGAAAGGGTCTTGCGTGTGATCACATGGAATAGATCCTTCAGAGGCTTCCCCAATAATGATGATTGTATGGATGACCTTGATTCAGAAGAGAACGAAACTCATGCAACGGTGTTGGACAAGATGCTGGCATGGGAGAAAAAGCTTTATGAAGAAGTGAAGGTGCAGTAGTAGTTCTTCAATTCAATTTATTCTCTCTCTTAAAAAAAAAATCTGTTACTTTCATTAAATTTTATACAATTATTCTGTTTTAGTGGCCGATAATTTCTCTCATAATTTACGAATATAGTTATGCTTATCGTCAGTGCTTTCTTGGCGATTTTGTTGGACGCGCCTATCTAGTTGTCATGTGATCACCACTTTCACAATGGTGGCATTGGATTTTAATTGTTGCGTGAACATATTTATTCATTTGGTTCCTGATTATTGTTGGATTGAGGGACATATTGCAGGTCACTGTTAGGTTTTGCGGAACTAGCCGCAATTTTCTTTTTCTATTGTCATTTTTGTTCGTGTTTGATACTTCATTTGTTATATATTGCCATGGAGGATACCCCGAGATTAGATTTTAAATTTTTTCTTGTAGATATTACTGTAGATGTTACTCTTGTTTTGTGTATCTCATGAATATAGTTTATCCTAATTTCATTTTTCCCCTCTTACTATATCTAATGCATAACCATTCATGTTTTACTTGTGGGAGATTGACTCAACAGGCAGGCGAGCAGATGAAACTTGAATATCAAAAGAAGGTTGCATCATTGAATAAGCTGAAGAAACGTGGTTCAAACACGGATGCTTTGGAGAGAATGAAAGCTTCCGTTAGCCTTCTGCATACAAGATATATTGTTGATATGCAATCCATGGACTCCACTGTTTCTGAAATTAATCGTCTACGGGATGAACAACTCTATCCAAAACTTGTTTCCCTTGTCGATGGGTGAGTTTTTTTCTCTTTGTAAAGGATATTATAGTTTGCAATCTCTGTTTCGACGTGCCTATATGTACTTGGCAAGTAGATTAGGCTTCATAATTATTCTGTTTTTTTAACGCTTTTGGCTCATTTTCTTTGTTCCGTAAAGGAATGCATTGCATCTCCCGATTCAGCTTGCATTACTCAACTCCTTCTCGGTTTCCTTTTCTGTGTCCAAGTGATTACAGCTGTTGGATTTGATACAGGTTAGCAACAACGTGGGAAATAATGAGAGAACACCATGAGAGCCAATCGAAGATCGTTCAAGCACTAAGATTACTAGACATATCACATTCTCCGAAAGAAACGAGCGACAACCATCATGAGCGCACACGCCAGTTATGTGGTGTTGTACAGGAGTGGCATATAAATTTCAGTGCTCTTATGACTCAGCAAAAGGAGTATATCAAAGCCCTCAACGGTTGGCTGAAGCTAAATCTTGTACCTATAGATACAAGCTTGAAGGAGAAAGTTACATCGCCTAGTAGACCTCAAAATCCCCCGATGCAGATGCTTCTGCACGCCTGGTATGATTTCCTCGAGAAGCTCTCTGATGAGCCAGCAAAATCCACCATAGATAATTTCGCTGCTATAATACAGACTATATGGCAACATCAGAAAGAGGAGTTGGATTTTAGAAACAAATGTGCAGATTCCAGGAAAGATTACATAAAAAAGACTCGAGATTTTGAGAATTGGTACAACAAATATATGCAGAAACGAGTGCCCCCTGACGAAACGGATCCAGACTCAGCTCAGGACAAAGATGTTATTGCTGAACGGCAGCAGGCAGTGGAAGCGGCGAAAAAGAAAGTCGAAGATGATGATGAAGCTTACCAGCGGCAATGCATACATGTTAGAGAGAAATCTCTTATGAGTTTGAAAGGCCATTTACCTGTGCTTTTTCGGGCACTTTCAGATTTCGCTCTCGCTTGCTCTGATATGTACAGAAACTTGAGATCCATCGCACAGGCCTGATTTCGAGGTGTGAAAGACATGTTCTTGTGCTTTTCATTTATGTAATTTTTCTTTGCAGTCTTTAGTCCAATTACCATCATTTTTTATTGTGTTTAAAGCTGTGAAATAGCAGCAGGAATTACGAAGGAGCCCACTGTTGAAAAGTATGTACTGGAAAAAAAAATTATTTTCAGAGCGTATTTGCTGGTGCTTCCTAAATAAACAACCGATTTTCCCCTGCTCAAGAAATCAAGATAACATTTGCTTATGCTCTTACTCGGTACAAATAATGCTGATAAGATGACTCCTTGAGGAAATATTAATGCTGCTCAAAATATGAGGTCTGTACTTTTGATAGGCTGGTTTGGAGGGATAATTTTTTAGAAAAATTGAATTCAATTGTGTTATTCGGTTGAGCAACCACTGCAGCCTTGATGTGTATTTAATATTTGTCTTCGACAATTCAGACCAAAACAATTCAAAGCTGTGGAAGGTGGCAGATTTTCATTGTCAAAAACGGGTGCACAAGATATATAATGATGCTCTATAGTATAATTTAATCCTTTACGCAATTCAGAAGAATTTCTTGTTCATATTTTTTATCCAGCCAGTTTGATTAATTATTTATTTTGTTTTAAGAGAAGAAAAAAATTAGAGAAAGTAAAAATGTTTATGTTGATTTGATGAAAGACCTAAAAAGTTTCGAGTAATGAAATTATTGGTTTATATTATTTTATTTTTAATCAAGATTAGGATGAGTATGTTTTATATTATGGATATAGTACTCCACGGGTAATTTTATAATGATGATATTTTACTTTATGTACTTTTCGAGAAATTTTATTCAGGTAAATCCAATTTATAAACCTTTAATCTATTAGATTTTTATCACGACTAAAATATATACCCCAAACATACTCTTGCTCATCAGAAAAATCAAATAGAAATCTAATCCTAAAATTTCACCAGCTTCGTCACAACCTCCACCGTCATCTCCACTACCTGTTGTTGGTACCGTTTCCTCTTGTGGCAACACCTACTTCTCCTCCGCCGGCGCCGGCACTTCTCAAGGCAGTTATGGCTTCATATCCTTCCGACATTTACGAATGATCTGCTGCTGTAATTCTTGCTTCTGGTGTTGACTTACATTATCGATATTTAAGACACCATAAAGTGCTTGCAATGACAGACACCAAATGTTTTGTGTAATCTTCTTTTCTCTGAAGATTTGTTTTTCTACTTTTTCTTGATTTGTTTGGACGAAAGACAACCCATAACCCATTAGATGATTTTTTGGAGATGTTGTGAAGATTTTGTTCTCTACTTCTTTCTGGATTTGTTTGGACGAAAGACAACCCATAACCCATCAGATGATTTTTGGAGATGTTGAGGTTGCAGACAGATTTTGAAAATTTCTCCGTGCTTCAAGATATTGGGACAAGAAACGTTGTCGCGACCCAACGGTATAGTTCATCAAATTGTTAAAATTATGTGCATCATTGTTAAAATTATCGATTTATTAAAATTATATACACCAATTTGTAAAAATTACGTACACCAACTAGTTAAAATCACCAATTTGGCAATTTGTAAAAATTATGTACACCTTTTTAAAATCGTCATTTACGTGCACCACAAGTATCACATTGTTAAAATCACAAATTGCATGAACCCTCTTGTTAAAATTACGCGCACCACCTTGTTATAATCATCAATTTGTTAAAATTACATGCACCAAATAATTAAAAATCGACCAACTTGTTAAATTAGGTGCAACAACTTGTTAAAATCATTAAAATTCGCGTTAACAATAACATCATTACCTAGACTTCATCAAAATCTTAACCTACTCACCAATTTTAATCTTATACAAGACCAATTTGTAAAAATTGCATGCATCACCTTGTTAAAATCATCAATTATGTGCACCGCCTTGTTAAAATCACACCAATTTGTAAAAATTATGTGCACCACCTTGTTAAAATCATCAATTACATGCAACATCTTGTTAGAATCATCAATTTGTTAAAATTACGTGAATTACCTTTTTAAAATCACCAATTTGTTAAAATTATGTGCACCAACTTATTAAAATTACGTGTGCACCAACTAGTTAAAATCACAAACTTGTTAGAATTACATAAACTAACTTGTTAAAATAATCAATTTGAATTCGCGTAAACAAGAACCACATCACCTAGAAGTCAGTTAAGTCTTAACCTCTAGACCAATTTTCAACTTGGACAAAACCAACACAGATATAAATTTATCATTCACTTCTGCCAACCGAATACAACCAAAAGTAAAAAAACTCCGATCCCAGCACATATATCTGCACCGATAGACAGTGAAGAAAGTAGAAGAAACCCTAGAAACGAAGAAACACAGACAAAGAAGAATTAGAAGTGGAGAATAAGAAACCCTAGAGTCACTTAGGACCGTTTCTCTGCCGTCCATCTTCTTTTATTGCTTTTTCATTTTCAAAAACCTACTTCAATATTCTTAAAATCGGCGATTTCTATCTCATTGCTCGTTGAAAACTTCTCTCTAGTTTGTTTCCACCCATTTATGTACTGGAAACAGGGGTTTCGGTGATTTCGCTGCTTGTATTCTGCTGCACGATTGAAATACTTGTTGGAAGAAGATTCCATAATATTATTTTTCCGTGTCTCGATAATTACCGAGGTATTTGGCGTTTGAATCTCTAACGGTAGTTCAAGTTCCATGGAATTGTTGGTTCTAATAGAACTCCTATTCTCTTTACGTGTTTGAGAGATCATCAGCTTATTCTTTTTTTTTTTTTCTCTTTATTTGATTGAGTTCCCTTACGGTTTTTTGTTTCGTTTACTTCATGTTATTTATGAAGTAATACGAGATATATTCACTTGATGCAGTTCCTTTTGAGCTCTTGGAAGATATAACGACGTTGCTATGAATGCCGTAGAATCATTTTTTTGCCCAGAAGTTTACGGGTTCATTGTTTTCAAAATGTATGGTCTTAATTCATGCATGCTGAAGAAATGGACTTGAGTGCCTGATGTTGAGTACAATATATATGGGTATGATTATGACATTTGAATTTTCTATGCTTCAAGTAGTTGACTAGTTTGTGAATGAGTGGCTGTGTGCTACATCAGAAAATATGAGTGTCGTGGGTTTTGATTTTGGGAATGAGAACCGTGTAGTAGTCGTTGCGGCAGAGAGGTATAGATGTTGTCCTTAATGATGAGTCCAAACGTGAAACTCCGGCTATCGTATAATTTGGTGATAAGTAGCGGTTCTTGGGACAGCAGGGGCTGCATCAAGTTTGACAAATCCCAAAAATACAGTATCTCAAATAAAAAGATTAGTTGGTCGCCGTTTTTCAGATCCTGAGTTGCAGCGTGATCTGAAATCGTTACCCTTTTTAGTGACCAGCGGGCCTGATGGGTATCCTATAATTCAAGCCCAGTACTTGGGAGAAACAAGAACATTTATTCCTACTCAGGTTATGGGAATGTTGCTTTTCAATTTGAAGCATTGCTGAAAAGAATTTTGAATTCAGCAGTTGCAGATTGTTGCATAGGAATACCTGTTTATTTCACTGACCTTCAAAGAAGAGCTGTTATAGATGCTGCAACAATTGCAGATTTACACCCACTTCGTCTATTTCACGCGACCACCGCCCACTGCCTTAGATTATGGAATTTATAAGACTGATTTACCTGAAAATGAGCCACTGAACGTTGTTTTTGTTGATTTTGGGCATGCAAGTATGCAAGTCTGTGTTGCTTCCTTCAAGAAAGGTCAGCTTCAGATACTGGCACATTCTTTTGATGGATCTCTTGGTGGACGGGATTTTGATGAAGTTCTTTTTCCACCATTTTGTTGATAAATCTAAGGATGAGTATACATCGATGTCTTTAAGAATGCCAAGGCTTGCTTAAGACTTCGTGCTGCTTGTGAAAAGTTAAAGAAGGTCCTCAGTGCAAATCCTGTAGCACCTCTTATATTGAGTGCTTGATGGATGAGAAGGATGCCAAAGGTTGCATTAGAAGAGAGGAGTTTGACCAAATTAGCATTCCAATTTTGTAGAGAGTGTGAAAATGCCATTGTAGAAGACTTTGGTAGAAGCTGGAGTGACTATTGAGAATATTCATTCAGTTGAAGAATTTGGCTCAGGCTCCTGAGTTCCTGCTATTATCAAGATTTTATCTGATTTTTTGGTAAGGAGCCCCGATGTACAATGAATGCCAGTGAATGTGTTGCAAAAGGATGTGCCCTACTGTGTGCTATGCTCAGTCCCACATTTAAAGTTCGGGGGTTTCAGGTAATGATTCCTGTCATGGAGCCATATGTATGTTATCTGTGATCCAGATGCACTCAATAGTTGGTTATCAATTGATCATCCTTGAGTGTATCTGCATGCGTGTGTTATCAGAATCCACATACAAATTGCTTTTATTTGTTTTTCTTGAATCTTTACATGGTCCTATATAAGAACATGAGGTAAATTTTATTTACAAAACAAGATAAACTTAAGGGTCATCTATTTGGTAATATGTATTAACTTGACAAAGTTAGTTTTGACTGCATTTTATCTGGAGTTACGAAGGAGCCAATATTTGTATGAAATATATCATCTATCATGGATATATATATGAAGTGGAAAAACTCAATATTACTGAATGGTCCTTTAAGGTTAAATGCTTGTTTATAAGTTCTCAGGGATTTCAGTATTTTTGCTTCGTATCTTGCAGTTTTTCCTCAATGTTTTAATGCGATGAGTTTTGCTGATCTTTTGGAGATAAGCATTTTCGTTTCTGAATATTTATGTTGGTGCATACCCAACAGAAATCATTCAAAGCATAAACAATGATATGTGCGTGGACTTATGACATGACATGACTTGATAGTGTTGCAAAACAAGCTAAACACACGGGTCATCTGTTTACTAGCTATAGAAATAAAGGGTATAAATACCAAAATATTATAAAATAAAATAAAAATTTGCGAAATACCGTAATTTCAACTTTTTATTAAATTTTTTTATTTAAAAAATACTTCTGTGAGAGAATACCGGGTTAGTGGAAAATGAAAAGGGAGAACAAATGATAGGTAATAAAATGATCCAAAGGGATAGAATTTTTGATTTTATGATAATGTAATTAAATATGACAATATATAAGCATAGCTATATATGTTAAGAAATTAACAAATATATAATTTATTACTATATTAATTTTGTCGTATATAACAACACATATTATTTAAGTCAATCCAAAAACATTACTCGCCTTCTTCCAACTCTTTCCTTGTTCATAATTCCATCAAGTTTTTGCTTTTTCATACTCACACTTATGCAATTATTCATTCTCATAAATGATTTAAGAACGCACAGCTTCGTATAATTATATATATATATATATATATATATATATATATATATTCTTATTATTGAGTGAAGTATATTATATGAAAAAAAAACATAATTACACATATACAAATCATTTATGGGTATGGATAATTGTATAAGTGTGAGTGTGAAAAAGCAAAAACTTGATGGAATTATGGACAAGTAAAGACTTGGGAAGGTGACGAGTAATGTTTTTGGATTGACTTAAACAATATGTGTTGTTATTTACGACAAAATTAATATATTAATAAATTATATATTTGTTAGTTATGGGCTATTTATTAACATATATAGCTATGTTTATATATGGTTCATTATCATATTTAATTACGCTATCATATAATTAAATTTCTATCCCTCTAGATCCTTTTATTACTTATCATTTGTTCTCCCTTTTCATTTTCCACTAACCGATATTTTCTCATAGAAATATTTTTTAAATAAAAAAAATTTAATAAAAACAGAAATCGCCATCCCGGATGGTGATTTACTGTATTTTAGTCATTGATTTTTTTGTTACTCTATTTCGCAATTTTTATTTTATTTTATACTATTTTGGTATTTATACCAGAAATAAAGCTTTGACTGCACATTTATCTGTGATTATAACAGACTGAAAATATGTATGGAATATATTCTCTATGATAGATATATATGAACTGGACAAAGTCTCCACTATTGAATGGTCCCCTTTAAAGTTAAATGTTTCTTTGTAAGTGATTCTTCGGCAATTCAGGATATGTCATCTTTTCTTGCAGTTTTTCCCCATATGTTTTTAGTGCACTGGGTTTTGCTGACCTTTGGGATTATCAGCACTTTTGTTTTTGAATATTTATGTTGGTGCCTACTCAACACAAATCTTATACAACATATACCCAAGAATATGTGTATATGGAACTTCTGACTTGACGTAACAATATTGCTGACTTTCTTTTTTCAGGTTAATGAGAGTTTCCCTTTCCCCATCGCCTTGGCATGGACTTCAGATACGCAAAGTGGAGTGGTGGATAATCAGCAGAGCACATTTGTATTTGAAAGGGGTAATCCTGTACCAAGTGTGAAGGCTTTGACTTTTTACAGGTCTAGCACGTTCACCTTGGATGTGCAGTAACGCCCATGTTGATGAATTGCCGGGTGCTGCAAAGATTAGCACCTATACGGTATCTGTTTCTGGTGCATTTACTTGATTAGCTTATTCTTTATGTAGCATCACTTTTGACTCGTATCATGTGTTGGTCTGCAGATTGGACCTTTCCAATTAACAAAGGGTGAACAAACAAAACTGAAGTTCAGAGCGCGTGTAAATCTTCATGGCATTGTGTCTGTTGAGGCAGCGACGGTAAGCTCGCAGGATAAAGCTTTTCCATTATTACATAACAAAGCTGCACAGTCATTTATGTTAGGGCTATTAGATGCCAAGTTCAAAGTTGATCAAATATTAGACCTGCTAATATCCACTATATATTTGTTTCAATATGTTTATAACATATTGCTTTTAATTTTTTGTCAATACAATGTTCTTTTGTTGAGTGTTAACATGTGATGACTGGCCGAACAGGGAAGAAGTTATCACATTACTTTTTTTTTTTTTGAAAAGGCAAATCACAATATATTAAAAGAAGTACCAGAGGTACTAAAATAGTTACAAAAATGGCAGATAGAACAATTCAAAAAAGCGGTTCTACCAAGCCTATCCATAATCGCAGCTAAGAAAGAGCTAACAAACAAATGATTGGCTCATGTCGCCAATCCAAAAACGAAGTCGCCAATCTATTACGGCCTCTATTACTAATCCAAAACCATGAACGAAAGATGATCAATTCTAACAAATCGTCCTTGATCTCCTCCGGTCCCTTAAAAATCAAATTGTTGCGAAGAAGCCAAATGGTCCAAATGATCGCCTCCCAAATAGTCATCCACTCCTTCTGCCCCTTCGCATGCTTCCACAGGCCCTTGTGTTGCCATAAACGATCCACGGGGTCCGCCGATAGGACTGTTGTGATTCCTAGCCATTTATAACATTGCATCCACAACTTATAAGATTCCGGACAAATGAATAGCACATGTTGTGTTGTCTCTTGATTTTGTTTGCAAAGAACACATTCTTCCGAATCCGATCCAGCATATATATTCCTTCGACGCAGATTTCTTATTGTCGGAATTCGGTCTCTAATGACTCTCCACATGAAAGCCGCCACTTTTGTTTGTGCACACGTCCGCCAAATTGAATTGTAAGTTTTCGCCGTATTACTTTCCGCACCTGATTCGTCTTGTATCCGTGCATAAGCCGACCGAACCGTATAGATTTTAGACTCGTCCGCTGTCCAGGTCCAGAAGTCTTCGCCCTCCGATTGTGGCTGCAACCTGACCAACAAAGATAAAAGATCAAGTAATAAAAATTCCTCCCATTCAAATAGATCTCTTCTCCAATCCCATCTCCAGACCCATGAACCCCCCTAACCACTCTCCCATATTGCCCACCAAAACATCCCTATCTCTCGCTATTAATGCCAATCTTGGGAATCTATCTTGCAAACTCTCGTTTTCTACCCATACATCTTTCCAGAACTTAGTCCCCAAACCATTCCCCAATTGTTTCCTCAACCCCCCAATGAACCAAGCAGACGTGTCGTGAATTGAGTATTTATCTCCCCACTATATCGAAGCCTTTCTCCTACCCCGAGAAGCCCTTTGATTTAATAAGCTCCGACTATTAATCCATATTTTGACCTAATGACCCTACCCCACAGCGTGTTCCCATTTGTCAGCATGTCCCAACCCCATTTACCCAACAACGCTTTATTGAAAGATTCTAAGTTGCGAACCCCCAGCCCCCCATTAATTTTGGTTTTGCACACATCATCCCATTTCACCCAAGCTACTTTCCGGCCACTCTCCCCACCCCCCCAAAGAAAAGCACTTTGCATTGATCGCAATTTTAAGAAAACATTTTTCGGAGCACGGTAATAGGAGAAAAATAGATCGGTGAGGACGTCAACACGGCATTGAGCAAGATTAAACGACCACCAAAAGACACACTCTTATCATCCCACGCTGACAGTCTTTTCCGAAATTTCTCAATGACAGGTTCCCACAAACGCTGTCGAGTCTGATTTCCGCCAATCGGAAGGCCCAAATGTTTTGAAAGGAAATTTTCCCACATTACAATTCAGCAACGATGCCAGTTCCTCCACCCCTGACTGTTCCAGATTCAACCCAAAGAGACTGCTCTTATGGAAATTTATTTTCAAGCCCGATAGCATCTCAAAATTGCTCAAAATAGCTTTAAATGTGATAGCATTTCCAACATTCGCTTCAGCCATCAGCAGCGTGTCATCCGCAAATTGTAAGTGTGAAATCTTTACCTCTTCCTCCCCTATCCATAACGGCGAAAGTAGATTTATATGGACGGATTTATCAATCATTCTGCTTAAAGCCTCTGCCACTATCACAAAAAGAAAAGGAGACAAGGGATCTCCTTGTCTTAACCCTCTTTGGAGCGGAAATTCCTGTGTGGGACTGCCATTAATCAGAACAGATGATGTTGCACTTGTAACACATTCCATGATCCACTTTCTCCACTTGTCATCAAACTTCATTAATCTCATGACATGATCTAAGAACTTCCAATTGACTGAATCATATGCTTTTGCAAAATCCACTTTGAAAATCATACATTTTCTCCTATTTCTGCTGTATTCATCAATCAGTTCATTAACGATGACCGGTCCATCAAGGATATGACGACTGCCAATAAAAGCTGTCTGAGATGGAGAGATAATTCTGTCAATAACTTTTCTCAATCTATTAGCTAAGACCTTTGATAGAACTTTGTAAATACAACCAATGAGAGCAATCGGTCGGAACTCTTCAATTCTAATGGGATTGTCTTTCTTAGGAAGAAGGACAATAAAAGATGGATTGCCTCCTTTGATTATTCTTCCATTTCTATGAAACTCCTCAAAGAATCTGATGAAATCCGCTTTCAAGGTTTCCCAAAAATGTTTGATAAACCTGAAATTAAATCCATCTGGTCCCGGACTCTTTGAACTCTCACAATCCCAAACCGCTAAACGAATCTCATCTTCCGAGAAGCATGCTATCAATGATTCATTGTCTATGTCTGACAGCTCACCAAATTGTATACCTTGCATAGTTGGCCTCATCCAATCATCTTGTTTAAACTGATTACAAAAATAATGTCGGACCCCGTCCTTGACTCCCTGAACATCATCAATCCACATTCCATCAATATACAAACCCACGATTTCCGAACTTTTCCTCTTGCGATTAATTACCTTATGAAAAAAGCTTGAATTCACATCACCTTCTCTTATCCATTTAAGTCTCGATTTTTGATATAACAAGGTGTCTTTCATCCCCAATTTATGCTGCAAACTGATCGCCTCGAGTTGCCTGGCTTGGTTCTCTGCTTCTGACAACTCTCTAGACTCTGCCATTCTATCCCATTCATGCAACAAATCTTTTGATGCCCCAATATTGGCTTCCATATCGCCAAAGACCTCTGAATTCCATCTTTTGAGACTAATCTTGAGGCATTTTAATTTTTCCTTTAAAACAAAACTCCCACAGCCTGTAATGTTAAAACAATTCCATTCCCTCTCCACAAATCTCTAAAATCTCTGTGTTGTAACCATGGATCTAAACATCTGAAAGGTTTTGGCCCCCAATCTGGCTGATGGTTCTTCAATATGATTGCACAATGATCGGATACAGTTCTTTTCAATCCCCATTGTGTGAGGATGGGCCATTCCTGCATCCACGGAGCAGATAGGAGAAACCTGTCCAAACGACTGACACAAGAGTCATCAGGTCGATACCACGTATACTTCCTCCCAACCAATGGTAAATCTATCAATTTCGAGTTCCTTATGACGAATCGAAACCTCTCATTTCATTAATGTATTGATGAGAAGATCTACCCCTCCTCTCATGAGGAAGTCTTACCGCATTAAAATCTCCACATATACACCAATTGTCAGTCTGATTCTGTTCCAATCTGGCTGATAATGTATTCCACACCTATCTTTTCGAAACCAAATCTCCCGTCGAATATACATTGATGATGTTGCACTTGATTCGTTTAGTCCCCCAATATCCTTCTACGCCCAAGATACCCTCCTCTCCCCAACAATTGTCCATGCATATTACGTCCGCATTCCACAAACTCAGAAGACCTCCTGCAGCCCCCAATGCGCCTTTGTATGCCCATTTGAAATTTTCTCCCCCCCCCCCAGATTTTTTTGCACAAGTCCTTATGGATGAAATCCTTTTTTGTCTCTTGTAAGCACAAGAAATCCACATTTTCTTTATGAACCAACTCCCGTAGTTCCCTTTTCTTCACCCTTTCCCCTATACCTCGGATGTTGAAGCTTACAATGATCATTGGTTCACAATGGCGTCCCCTAAATCATCATTCGAATTCCTCTTCTTATGAATTGCCGTTTCGTTTTGTTTTTCCATGTTCATAAGATATTGAATGATCTCGTCATCATTTCCGTGTCCCATGATCCCCAAATTCTGGCCTATTGTCCAAAGCTGAATTGCTTTGGCATAACAAACCTCCTTCCTTTTATCTTCGAACCTCCGTTTGCGCTGATAGGTTCGGAGGAACTGTTTCTCCGTGCTCGGAGTGTGATGATTTTCCTCATTAGGTTCCTCAACCTCCACATTGTGAATCACCTCCTCCGTGTCCTTGTCCGAACCTCCCATTTTGTTAATGTGGCCTGGATATTCCTCATGTTGGACTTCGACTTCCTCCAATATTGTCTGTGGCACTGATTCATCGGAGAAGTTTGAGTCCGAGAATGGTGAAGCCGGAGGCGACTCCGATTTAAAGGAATCGATTTTTTTCATCTCTGCTTGAGTAGCCACGTCTTCCAACATTCTGATTGAATAAATCGTGCCGTCAATATCAACTTGTGTCACCAAATTAATGAATGTCTTGGCAGTAGTGGCGATAAGAAAACGACCACAATCGAGTCTCCGTCGACCCAAGGTTTCATCCCCAATTTTTAATAATTTGCCCAATCTGATCGCCAACAAATTGAAAAACCTCGCATTCCATGCTTGGACGGGGACACCTAAACAAGAAATCCACACTTCTCTTGTTGAAGAATAGTAATCTTTGTGCCAATAATCGATGTCACTAAACCATTGTCCCATCCACTCCTTGTCTTCAGTAAATAGCTCTTGCAACTTAAGTCTGTTTTCATCGTTTATCAACACAGATTGTCCTCCCATTGGTATGATTCTGGAATTGACAAAACCATTAAAGATGAGGTCTTGTTGAGCCTCAACCAATTTCTGAGAGTCATGTAGTGTCCCAACTACACACCCCTCCAGCCATTGAATCTCCTCTTTCTGAGTTTTGAAAGTCAAACTACCACTTTCCATGTTAGCTCGATCCCTGCCCATGGTGAGATGTTCCCCAACAGCCACCATCTCCTTCTCCTTCTTTGACTTGGAATCTGTAGCTGCAGCTTGGGCATAGGATTTCCCGGGAATAGTCCTCCGATCAGGGATGTGATGAGAGCGCACCCCTGAACTTGCGTTAACATCTCGCGCAAACCTGGATAAATTTGCCTTGATTTTGTGCGCCCCCAACCTGATGTTGTTGAGGTCCGATTCCACCTGTTGGACATTCAATTCCCCCTTGAATCTGACAAAACCAAACTTTTTTCCAAGTGTATCACGTTTCTGCGGTATGAAGATATCACACACAGCGCCGATTTTCTGGAAAATGCGCCACATTTTCGACGGATACCAGTTATCCGGGAAATTGGTGAAGAAGAAAGCAGTAGAGTTGGCTTTCAGTCTACGCATGAACTCGGGTCGGCCTCTATGCTTGAACGCCGTCGGGAAAGATGACCCTTGAACCTTGTTCGAACCATGATGACTGTCCTTACCGATCGCGAGGCTAGGGTAGGGTCTCTCACGCTCGGAATGGTTGGGTTTAGGCTGGGTATGCGGTGCTCCGGTAAACATCGCCGCGCCGGAAAGATTTGATGGCGGCTGAAGGGTTGGGCGGGAAAAGGTTTAAATGCCTCTCCACTATTTCTCTCTCTAAACATTTTTTTTGTAAACTCAAGTTATCACAGTACTTGTCTTTACAAATGTGAATGCACATCTGACTTAAACATGTGATAACATATTGAGTCAATCATAGATTACACTCAACTACTTCTTCATGTCTAAACAAAACTATAAACGAACATATCCGAAACATCAATTTTGTGTTCAATCATATTGCTAATGAAAGCATGCAATTATGAAAATGTTTAAATACATAATCTAAGTATGGTATGTGCGAACGTGTATTATAAATTTTCGGAATCATAAATCTTGCTACTAGTGCTGGAAAAGAAATCAAGTTTGATAATTTCAGATGTTGATTTTAGATGTTCCAAATATGAACCAGAACATTGATGTTTTTGTGTATTCTTTGAATTCTAATTTTCACTTCTGCCTTTAGCTCTTGGAAGAGGAGGAAATAGAAGTTCCTGTGATAAGAGATTCAGCCAAAACCAACCAAGATATACACTGATGAGGCTCCTGCTGAAACTGATGTCAATATGGAAGACTCCAGACTTGATGCCCCTGGTGCTGAAGTCAGGAGATCAGACATCTCAAATGGAAACTGATGCCAAGGTTAGGTGAAAATAATGTGTGCTCATCTTGTTAAGTATTTTGTCTATATGGGGCTTCCTTGTTTCATGATTCTCTGTCTTCCTTGTACAATATAGTTGATAAATATTTTGTTTAGGTTTGTCCATATAACCAACACTACAAATATCCTCCTTTATGCTTCCTATTCGACGTGTTCTTTTTTATTTTCCTTTTTTTGGGTACATATGCTGAACAGTATTTTTCTCTACGGTTATATGAGTCCGCCCTTGGAATATCTTGTTATTATGTTTCATTAGGTGGAGGCTCCGAAGGAAAAGGTAAGGAAAACTAATGTGCTTGTAACTGAAGTTGTATATGGAGGACTGGAAGCTATTGATTTGCAAAAGGCTGTGGAGAAGGAATTTGAGATGGCTCTACAGGATCGAGTTATGGGAGAAACTAAAGATAAAAAGAACGCAGTCGAGTCTTATATCTATGAAATGCGGAATAAGGTATGTATGATTGTGTTGGTCTTGCTTGAGACTTAACCATTACCGATAGTTTTGTCTTTGCAGCTTCATGACAAGTATTTCGAGTTCGTAATGGATCTGGACAGAGGACAGTTCATCTCTAGATTGCAGGAGGTGGAAGATTGGTTATATGAAGATGGTGAGGATGAAGCCAAAGGCGTCTATATTTCTAACCTGGAGGAGCTTAAAAAGGTCAGTATCATGAAATTGAGTTGTTCTGTTATATCACTGTGTTTTAGTGTTGTTTTGAAATATAATATGCCAGCAAGGTAATCCTATAGAGGAGCGCTACAAGGAGCACTCATTGAGGGGATCTATGGCGGACCAACTCATGTATTGCATCAAGAATTTTAGAGCATCCTCAGAGTCAAAGGATCCCATATTTGACCACATTGAAATGGCAGAGTCCCCGATGCCCATATAGTTAGTTGGTATGTTGTTTAATGAATTGTAAGATATTTTATGTTTCTGCTGTCAGGTTTTGAATGAATGCGTGGAAGCAGAAGCTTGGTTGAGAGAGAAAACGCAACAACAAGATTCACTTCCTAAGTATGCAACACCAGTTCTTTTGTCTGCTGATGTGAGTAAAAAAAACTGAAGCTCTTGATAGGTATGGGAAAATTTGGCATTGTTCTTTTCATTCGTTTATTACCCTACGCTACATAAACTTTTTGGTTCTAGAATTTTATGGTATTTTGAATGAAGGTTGGTGGTAGTACAGCCACTAGGGGTACCATGGGGCTGTGCCCAGAAAAAAGAAAACTTCCCATTGAAAAGCTCTAGTTTTCAGTCACTCTTTATCATAAAACGAAGAATGAATGGCGTAAAATAGGTGTTCTTATAGAGTTGAAAAAAGTTTGAGTTTGTTTTGACTCAATTGTATTTATAATTTTATTTTAATCATTATTAATATCTGTCGAAGTTTATCTAGTATATAAATAATATGTATGCATTTTTTCTTAAATTATAAAATATTAATTCTTTTGTAATTGCTAGTGAAAAAATTAACTTTTAATTTTAAAAACACTGTTATCGGTTAATTATGAGCATAATATTGTGCTTCACTAATTGATATATTTAATTAGAGTATATCACGATTAAATATTGGTATTTGCTCCTCATAAAAAAAATTATCATAATCTTTATCCAGAAAAAATGATAATTTCAAGTATAAGTTTTTAATTATTTCCTCATCGAACTCAATATTGGTTAGATATAATTTTAGATTTCTACGTTATTTGATATTTTTTTTCCATTGGTGTCTGAGAATTTGCACTAATCTTGACAATTTTCATCTTTATTTCGCAAAAATAATATATCTTCTAATTCAAATTGTTCAGCATTAATGTTTTTCTCAGATATTTATATTTTATTATCATGAAATCAAAACTTAATTTTGTTCAATTTAATTCATTTTCCATTATTTTCTCTAAATTTAATGTTTCTTAAACATGATGAACTATCATAAGAAGCATTAAATTTAGAGAAAATAATGAAAAATAAATTAAAATGAACAAAATTAAGTTTTGATTCATAATAATAAAATATAAATATCTGAGAAAAACATTAATGCTGGACAATTTGAATTAGAAGATATATTATTTTGCGAGATAAAGATGAAAATTGTCAAGATTAGTACAAATTCTCAGTCACCAATGGAAAAAAAATAAATAACGTATAAATCTAAAATTATATCTAACCAATATTGAGTTCGAGGAGGAAATAATTAAAAAACTTATACTTAAAATTATCATTTTTTTCTAGATAAAGATTATGATAAGTTTTTTATGATGAGCAAATACCAATATTTAATCCTGATATACTCTAATTTAACTATATCAATTAGTGAAACACAGTATCATGCTCATAATTAACCGATAATAGTGATTTTAAAATTAGAAGTTAATTTTTTCACTAGCAATTACAAAAGAATTAATATTTTATATTTTAAGGAAAAATGCATACATATTAGTATATACTAGACAAGCTTCGGCAGATATTGATAATTACTAAAATAAAATTATGAATGCAATTGAGTCTAAACAAACTCAAACTCTTTTTAACTCTATAAAAACACCTACTTTACGCCATTCATTCTTCGTTTTATAATAAAGAGTGACTGAAAACTAGAGCTTTTCAAAATGGCGACAAACCATCCCCATCACCAAACTCGCCACCACCATCTCCAGATGCTCCAGCCCCAGTACCATCGCCCTTCCATGCCACCCGCCCCGCTACATGTTCGATAGACACAGTGTTTTACGATTCATGCAATCCACAGAAACCATATGTTTCTGATACAAGCGATGCTTCGGAAGAAGAAAAAGTGTTTATTCCAAATAACACCAGCACTGGGCTCATGACTGATGCAACAGGCTATTGTGTTGGCTTCGCCATCTTGACAAATGATTGCAGGCCTGCCATTAAAGATCTATCCTACGCAAAGAGAACTATGTACACCAATCTGGAGGCAGCATGCCATTTCCCTTATTAAAGGAATTTACGTATTTATTTTCTTGATTAGTTCCCCTTTAGTTGGGAAGTTTTATATTTATTTTTTGTTTAGATTTGATTTTTTGCGGTTGGTTTAGGTAATTTTTCAGTGATTTTGGTAGAGTTCGTTTTTTTTGTGTCGGATTTATTATATCGTCGGTGGAGAATAGATTAGCTCGTCCCCGCTCCACTTGATTGATGCATGCATTTCATTAGCAAAGTTTTTTATTCGATAATATCTTATTTACAGTTTCTCGATTCTCTTTCCCAATAATGAATGAATTTCATCAATTTACACGAGGAACATCACCTTTGTGCCTTGAAATGCGTTAAGAGCATGCGATATTGGAATAATAAATACTGGGAAACAGGGTCAGAGGCCGACTTAGCATATTCCAAAACTAATGATAAGAAGGATTTTTGGGGATGTCATAGTGTAAACGTTGTATAGCAGAGTCGAATGCTCCCAGATTTGACCACATTGAAATTGGCAGAGAAGCAAAACTCTCCATATATTTATATGGTTGCGCTTATTTAAGTTTGAAATATTGACACCTGAAATAATTTCTTAGATGTCCCGTTTCGCCAGCTCAAATCCTTTGCTGAAGATTCACTAACCGATGGATACTGCACCACCAAATGAAGCATATAATAATCTTTACGGTTGTTCCTTTGTTTGACTGAGAACATCAAAATTCAATTATTAAGACATATGGTGTGAGAGCTCGATTATCTCTACCCTGACATGCTTTCAAATATGGAACATTGTGCAACTTTCACGGTTTATTTGATGCTACGCCTCTGCCCTTAGGGGTACATCTTACCATACGCTGGGAATATCCCAATGTATGGTAAGATGTACCTCTAAGGGCAGTGTCCCTGAGGTAGCATCAAAAAATTCAATTTTCACCAAGTAAAATAGTTGTAGTTCATAATGACAATCAATATTCTTGATAAATGGAATTTGTTATTTCATAAAATTTAAGCATAATTTAAACTTTTAAGAGAATTTTCAGCAACATTTATTAGGAAACAAATAGTTAATTTTCGGTGGAATTATTTCCATAAGATTTATATCATCGGATTAAATTTGACTTTTGATGCTGATAAATTTGGCAAGTGTGTAATAAATTACTATTTTTACAATTTAAAATTTAATATTCTATAATAATTAAATGTGTCGATACATAATTATAGTATCTAAACAATTGATAGTGATAAATCCGAATCGTAAAGAAATAATTTAAATTACATGCTTAATTCGATTAAATATAAGCTAGACACATTGTGAAGCTGTGACTATTTTTTTCGTAAAATAAACCCATTACTTTCTTTTTTATTTATGAAGTATTTTCGAATTTTCTTAAAACAATCCCCACTTTTGAACTTTCAATACTATTTCAAAGAAGCAAAACTCTCCAAATATTTATATGGTTGTGCTTATTTAAGCCTGAAATATTATAACACCTGAAATAATTTTTTAGATGTCCCGTTTGGCCAGCTCAAATCTTTTGCTGAAGACTCACTCACCAACGAGGGCGGACCAGAAAAAAATTCTTGGGGGGGTGAATTTTTTTTTT
Source organism: Haberlea rhodopensis (assembly GCA_907163345.1). Taxonomy (NCBI): domain Eukaryota; kingdom Viridiplantae; phylum Streptophyta; class Magnoliopsida; order Lamiales; family Gesneriaceae; genus Haberlea; species Haberlea rhodopensis. The sequence goes on from CAJQUN010001838.1 coordinate 20,543, forward strand.
TTTTGATAATACTTGAGGGTTAAAAAAAAAATTTGGGTGGAAAAAAAAGTTTTTTTTTAAAAAAAATAAGGGTAAAAAAAAATTTCAAAAATAAAATATTTTTCTAATATTTTTTTTTTTGGGGTCCGCCCCTGCTCACCAATGGATACTACACCACTAAATGCTGCATATAATCAACTTTACTGTGGTTCCTTTGTGTGACTGAAAACATCAACCGTTAGCCTTTATAAACTTTAGCCCAATTAGTTGACCTATTATAACTATAAATATGGCTTAGACCAGAGAATCGAATTGTAAAGAAATAATTAAATTACACTTAATTAGATTAAAAATAAGCTAGACATATTGTAAAGCTTTTACTATTTATTTTAAAATAACCCCATTACTTTTATGAAGTATTTTCGAATTTTCAAAGGAGAAAAAAATTAGTAAATTTTTTTCAAATTATTTAAAATAATTCATGTTTTTTTAAAACTTAATGTAATTTCATTATAATATAAATAGTGATAGATTTTCATTACTTTAATCGTGGTTATAAATATTTAAATGCTAAATGATTACGAATAAATTTATACTTTGTTGATTATTTTGAAGACTAGATTCCAATTTAAATAAATCACTGCTACATTTGATTATTCCAAAGAACCGACTTAACTTATTTTGATTTGTATAACAATATCTAAATAATCAGGAAGTGATATATTCGAATTATGATGAAATCATTTAAATCCAATGCTCGAGTACATGAAAATTATTAGCTTAAGATAAAGTCCAAATCAATTAAAACTCGATTAAATTTGATTATCGTAAAGAACCAATTTTACTATGTATCATAGCACCTAAAAATACGTTGTTGGATCAAATCGACTGAATCTCCTCCGATCATTTCATCAGGTTGATAGGGAAAACGCGTCATGGACGGAGCCCGATTAGCTTGCTTAATTGGTAGTGATATATTCGATGAAATAATTCGAATCAAATATAATTAGCTTGCGATAAAGTCCAAATTAGATAAAATAAAACCATATTCGATATAATGAAAAAACCAACTTAATCTATTTTGATATGTATCGAAATACCTAAATAATAGGTGGTGATGGTTTGATTGATACAAACTCAAAAACTCTTTGATTAGCTGTATAAAACCCCGCCATCAGGCCATTCATTCTTTGTTTTTACCATAAAGAGTGAACGAATACTAGAGCTTTGCAATGGCGATTAAAAGTGTGATGATTTTCTTTTTGTCACTGTCTATTCTTTCATCGCTAATTCAAGGTCAGAACCATGGAGAGTGTCAAGCGAGGGATAATTTCCTTAATATTTGTGGGATCAAATATGGATCCAGTTTAATTCAAGTTCGAGCACGTCCATATTGTTGCCAACAAGTTAGACAAGAGAATCGAATTGTAAAGAAATAATTAAATTACACTTAGTTAGATTAAAAATAAGCTAGACATATTGTGAAGCTTTTACTACTTTTCTAAAATAACCCCATTACTTTTATGAAGTATTTTCGAATTTTCAAAGGAGAAAAAAAATTAGTATTTTTTTTCAATTTATTTAAAATAATTCATGTTTTTTAAAACTTATTTTAATTTCATTATAATATAAATAATGATAGATTTTCATTACTTTAATCTAGGTTATAAAATATTTAAATGCTAAATGATTTCGAATAAATTTATACTTTGTTGATTATTTTGAAGACTAGATTCCAATTTAAACAAATCACTGCTACATTTGATTTGTATAACAATATCTAAATAATCAGGAAGTGATATATTCGAATTATGACGAAATCATTTAAATCCAATTGCTTGATTACATGAAAATTATTAGCTTAAGATAAAGTCCAAATCAAATTAAACATGATTAACTTGTATTATCATATAGAACCAATTTACTATGAATCACAGCACCTAAAAAGGCGTTGATGGATGAAATCGATTGAATCTCCTCCGATCACTAAATCAGGTTGATAGGGAAAACACGTCACATATGGAACCCGATTAGCTTGCTTAATTGGTAGCGATATATTCAAAATACGATGAAAATCAAATATAATTTACTTATGATAAAGTCCAAAATAAATAAAATATAACTATATTGGATTATAATGAAAAAACCAACTTAATCTATTTTGATATGTATCGAAATACCTAAATAATAGGTGGTGATAGTTTGATTGATACAAACTCAAAAACTCTTTGATTAGCAGTATAAAACCCCACCATTAGGTCATTCATTCTTTGTTTTAAACATAAAAAGTGAACGAATACTAGAGCTTTGCAATGGCGATGAAAAGTGTGATGATTTTCTTTTTGTCACTTTCTATTCTTTCATCGCTAATTCAAGGTCAGAGCCATGGAGAGTGTCAAGCGAGGGATAATTTCCTTAATATCTGTGGCATCAAATATGGATCGAGTTTAATTCAAGTTCGAGCACGTCCATATTGCTGCGAACAAGTTAGAAATATTCACGGCGATTGTCTTGTAGGATTGAGCAGAAGTGAACAATTCTCTATCAATGCTGCCACCAGAATTTGCAATAACTCATGGATAGATGTACCTCCACGGTCCCCGGCGTCTCTTTCACCACCACCACCAAGCGAACAACAAGCTCAGCCACCAGCCCATCCAACGGCTCCGCATAAAATTTGTCAATCAGTGACCCAACTATTGGACTCTTGTGGGGGGACGGAATTTATTGCTCCGGAAGATGCACGAACATATTGTTGCTTGCAAGTTAGAAAGATCACGAAGCATTGCTACATGAGCACCTTGGATCCCATGGAACGTAAGTTGCTTCAAGTTGCCAAGAATATTTGTGACAACCGTCATGCGCCTTTGCCACCTCCACCTCCTCCGGTCCTACCACCATCACCATCCCCAGCACCATCTCATGATACTACATCACCTGTACCATCACCGAATATTCCACCCGAATCACCACCCTCATCTCCAATCACTCCAACCCCAGCGCCATCTCCAGATTCACCACAACCATCTCCAGATACTCCAACACCAGTGCCATCCCCATCTCCAGTCACTCCAACCACCCCAGTACCATCTCCAGATGCTCCAACCCCATCTCCTCATGTTCCAACCCTAGTACCATCACCAGACTCGCAAACACCAGTACCATCCCCATCTCCAATAACTCCAACCCCAGAACCATCACCAGATTCTCCACCGCCAGTACCGTCTCCAGATGCTCCAACCCCATCTCCTCATGGTCCAACCCCAGTACCATCACCAGAATCAGCAACACAATCTCCAGATGCTCCAACACCAGTACCATCACCAGACTCGTCAACACCATCTCCTGACGTTCCAACACCAGTACCGTCCCCATCTCCAATAACTCCAACCCCAGTACCATCACCAGATTCTCCACCCCCATCTCCTGATGTTCCAACCCCAGTACCATCACCGAAATCGTCACCGCCGTCTCCAGATGCTCCTACCCCATCACCTGACTCCCCAGCACCATCCCCAGATATTCCAACCCCAGCACCATCACCAGATTCACCACCAAACTCTCCAACCCCATGTCCTGATATTCCAACTCCAATACCATCACCAAACTCAGGTCCACCATCTCCAGATGGCGCTACACCAATACCATCCCCATCACCGTCTCCAAACCCTCCAACCCCATCACCAACCTCACCACCACCATCTCCAGATGCTACAACACCAGTACCAACCCCATCATCATCTCCAAACCCTCCAACCCCATCACCAAACTCGCCACCACCATCTCCAGATGCTCCAACACCAGTACCAACCCCATCACCAAACTCGCCACCACAATCTCCAGATGCTCCAACACCAGTACCATCCCCGTCACCATCTTCAACCCCATCACCAAACTCGCCACCACCATCTCCATATGCTCCAGCCCCAGTACCATCACCCTTCCATCTCACTCGCCCCGCGACATGTTCGATAGACACAGTGCTGTACGACTCATGCAATCCACAGAAACCATCTGTTTCTGATGCAAGCAATGCTTCAGGAGAAGAAAAAGAGTTCATTCCACAGAACGCCAGCACTGGGTTCATGACTGATGCAGGAGGCTGTTGCGTTGGGTTCGCCATTTTGACAAACGACTGCAGGCCTACCATTAAAGATCTATCATACGCAAAGAGAAATATGTACAATAACCTGGAGGCAGCATGCCGTGTCCCTTACTAAGGGAATTCACGTATTTATTTTCTTGATTAGTTCCCCTTTGTTGGAGGTTTTATATTATTATTTTATTTAGATTTGATTTTTGCGGTTGGGTTAGGTAAACATTCGTAATGATTTTGGTAGAGTTCTTTTTCTTGTCGGTTCAGAATTTTAATATATACATATGGATTAGTTGGTTTTTATCTGTCACCGATAGTCAAGATAGAATTTTTATTTGATTACCAAAGTTTTATACCCGACAATTATGATGGGTTTCGGTCTTGTTACTCTTATTTTCTCGATGTTTTTCCCCTATAATGAATGGATTTCATCAATTCACACGGGGAATATCGACTTTGTATCTCTGACTAGTTTATATTATAACAATATCCTGCATGCCTTAAGAGCTTGAGATATTGGCATAATGAATATGGGGAAACAAGGTTAGCGGCCGAATTTGGCATCCGGATACCCCTAACATTTAACATCTTTAGCGCTTCACCTCATTACCTTTCAAAACATACACTTAACCTCTCCTTGAACAATTTTAAGTAGTGCACTTAACCGTCTAAACAATATTCGGGTACAATTTTGCCGAATATTATGGCTGTAAATTCTCTCATGTGCGTAGCACATGCCACGATCGAGGGTATGTATGTATTTTTCTGCATAAATTTTACAAGTATGTCCATCAGAAAATATATGAAAAGGAATTTTATGAGTATACCACGGTCGATGAATTTTACTCGTAAAAGTCATGTAGAAAATACATGAAAAGACACACATACTCTCGACTGTGGCATGTGTGACGCACGTGAGAATTTACAGCCAGAATATTCGAAAGAGTTATTCCCGAATATTATTTAGGGGGTTAAGTGCACTTGCTTAAAATTGTTCCAGAGAGTAAATGCACTTTTTAAAGATTAGAAGTAAAGTGCTAAAAAGATAAAGGCTAAGGGGTTTCCAATTTTTAAAAAACTCCACTGCATTGAATACTTTAGGTTTAAGACTGGTTAATATGAGTATTTTGGTACTGCCGCAAAATACATGCATTTGGGGTATTATGGTAAATTCATCACGTGAATAAAGACCAAGAAAACCTTGAATAAGCAACTTCATGTATATACTCCCTTACCCTGACTTAGGATGTAATGTTACTATCAAACTATTTGCTATAAACAAAGTCCGTACATTCAATTTTCCTTGACAAGGAAGATACTTTGTGTCGGCTGGTTAACTCTCTTAACAATAACATATACAATAATCACCTTCCAAATTAACTAATTACACCCTTCTATTAATTATATTTTTTGAACCGTGACGATTAATCACAGTTTTAGTTAATTATTAAACTAATAATAATATTGGAAGTTAAATTTAGATTCCAATATTTCATGTCCCGAAGAAAATTTGCAGATCCGATTTAAGAGGTTATTTTGATGCTACTAATAAGGTAAATCTTACCATACATTTATGTTGCACCGACACTCCAAAAAATCACCACATACAGTGTCGGACGCTCTGCAAACACGGATACTACATGATACAGGTACAACATGGTGTCGGACACGAGAAAATGATATTTTTAATATTTTTTTTAAAAATATTTTTTTAAAAATAATAATAAATTTTTTTTTTTACAAAAAAAATATTTAACTTTTTTTGTATGATTTAATTAGTGAATGAAGTGTCTACAACTTGACTAATTTCAATTTTATTATTCAAATATTTGATAATTATAGTTTTTTCTTGAATTTTAGTATATTAGAACATAATGAATATGTAAAATATATATAAAAAAAATAAAAAATATATTATCATATCCTAGAAGTGTCCGTGTCCTGTAATTTTTGAAAATTCATGTCCCGGTGCCCGTGTCGTACCGTGTCCGTGCAGCATAACGACATACATTGAGAATATTTCAAATACATTTTGAATATTTCAAATGAAATATTCTCAATGCACGATGGATAAACCCCTCGAGAGAGACCTTGGGGCTAGCATCAAACATCCCATTTGGGATTTGTCATAAAATGTAGCTTATACAAACCTTTAAAAAATGGCTCTAAATCTATTTTTTTTGTAGTGGCCTCTATATATATAGGATTTGTTATCCCTCGACCGAAGGGGTCAATAAAAATATAAGTAATCAAACATCTCTTCTCTGTCGAAACAAGGCCTATGTGGTCTGATTATTCTGTCACTTGAATTAAAATCTTACAACATTCCAATAAACTTCGGAAAACATATTCTAAATACTATAATTCAACAAAGGAGACCAATTCCCCTATTCCCTTTTTCATCCAATCTTCCAATACCCCCAACAATATCATCACGCATTTCGAGGTGATTCCGATGATGCACTGGCTGGGTCACTTGAACCGCTAATGAAAGACTCGTTGCTCCTTTCGTTTGAAGATGACACAACAGGGATCTTAACAGCAGCTCGTTCCATCTCTTTTTCCAGCTCTTCTTCTTGTCTGAGTGTAGTGAACTGGCCATCTAAAGATTTGGCTGCTCCTAACCATGCAAGAACAATTACGAGAAGTATGCCTCCGAGGTAGGGAGTTGAGTTTGCGAGTGAACCGAAGGTTAAAATCATAAACTGTTGAATCAAAGCCCCACCAGATTTCCCCAATGGGTTGCACACAACGTCGATAGCTGCTTTCCCTTTAACCTGATGAAAGAAATTTTTCCGAGTTACCATCACGAGGAAGAGATAAAAAGTATTCTAACAAGAGTCTACGAAAGAGCCATTTTATGTCATTCTCATTCTCGATTCTCTGGTATAAAGAATTTATGAATTAAACATCATACGATAACTCATTTCTAGAATTTCACCGCAGGGCATGGCTACTTATACAGAGAGGGTGGTGCATGGCAACAACTATTTAAAGCTTTTCTCATAAACTCCCCAACATGAAAAGTTGTGTATAGTTGAAATTAACAGTCCAATTCAAATATTTTGAACCGCATAACAGCTTAGACCACATTTCAATTCTCATGCCACATGGGAAAAAACACAAAACAATAAGGATAATTGTTGTTGTCCAACATATTTGCGACGAAATCATAAGGAATAGTGGGTAATATAAGCAGCTTAAGATTAGAACCTTGGTGTCCTCATCTAGAGGAATGTAAGCCATTTCCTTGCATGGATCGAATAAGCTGTACTTCGCGCTCTTGCTAAAAATGTTTTGCATCGCTCCTACTAACACAGCAGCTAATAGTGGAGTCAACCCGAATTTGGCAAGAGCTGGAGCAAGAGGGTCGCCGAACAAAATCAGTGAGAAAAAACCAACTCCCGATAACAGCAAAACAGTTGGTGTAATCTTTGCTGCTACTCCCCAGCCGTATTTGTTAAAGATCCATTGGCTCAATAACATCATTATAAAAGTAGCTATCCCAGTAGCAGTCGAGAAGTCGCCCATAAAGGATGAATATTCATTTGGTGTCGGGAACTGTGAAATTCCAAGAATCAAATATAAAATAAAATAAATAAATAGAAGTAAATTATGCCAATTTCGGTACAAATGGCAATGGCACAATTTAAAAGTTTACCTGAGCTTTAAGCTTTGATTTCCAGGTAACCTCAACAAGATTGATGCTAATACCATATGCCACGACCAATGTCGCAAGATCTCTTATATATCTTGATGATAGCAAGAACTTTAAGCTCTCCATCGTCCCCCATCTTTGGCTTCTCCTGCAAGGGAAAAAAAAAATTCGAGATCTCGCACTACAGAAAAAGACATCTGAACTAACTTGAAATCTTAAAGAAATTCCAAGATGAATTGCTTAGGAGTTTGAAGGAGGAGAAGAAAAGGTCGTGAATGGATAGAAGGGATGGAGCTACATTTCACGAGGCGTGGTTGCTATGTGTGAGTGAAAACAGAAAAAAAGCAGCTCGTGTTATGTTCTTTAAAGTTTTGTAAATAATCACCTTCTTCTTCTGACTACGGGTGGGAAGAGCAACATTACGATTCACCCACCAATAAAGGAAACAAATAGTGAGCCCCATCAGTACAACGATACTCATCATTCCTTTCAGAGAGATGGCCCAACCATCAACCCCGGGACCGAGGTTTTGTCTCATTTTCGAGAAATATTTCACAGTTCGACCGGAGAAAACAAGGGCAACATTCGCTCCAAGTCCGAATAGAGGATAGAATCTCTTGGCTTCATCAACAGTAGTAATCTACAAGATAAGAATCCAACTACTGTTAGATGATTATCTTCTACATAATAACAATAAAAAGATGAGATCGGAACGCATAAGGTATAATAAGTTTTCATATCCACTAGAATTTTGAGAGGATTCCATAACAATGAGAATATGTGAAATATCAGCATTCACTAAAGAAAATTGATTTTTAGCAGGTTAAGAAGGAAAAAGTATGAAACTACCCTCCATGATAACTAAAAACTTAGTTCAGCAGGAAATAAATCATCACTAAACACTAACCTTTGCCTAGATATAGGCTTAGACCAAATCAATATATTTAAAAAATAAAGTGGGTGCCACTTTAGAATCAAGATATAGAATCAACTAGAAATAATCCATTTGAGGGTACTTCACCCATTCATATACAGTTGGAGGAAAAAACTCTAAAACCAATAAGCAATAGAAAACAGCCAACAACCAAAAAGGAACCCTCGGGGACTATAGCATGCACCTTCAAAAATTTCCAAAGTGTTGAGAAAACCATTGTAGAATTATCCATTATCCAACTTTAGTCCACTTCTCTCACACCCAACACTCACAAAAATAACCACAAGGAATTACCAAATAGATTACTGAAAGTTTGTCAATAATTTCTATCAAGCAAAAGAATGGATCTTGACTCAATTAGTGAAAGCCAACCATTGATAGGAAACACATATTATCCTCACAAATTAGATAGTGGGTTCGAAGTTCAACAATCGGTTATATAGCGCTAAAAAAACTACTGCTGAGGTGAAACCATTACCTGATTAGCTAACCCCCAAAACAGAACTGAGACAACCACACTTCCCCATAGCTCAGCCATCACATAAAACAAGCAGAAACTCCATATCCTCATGATTGCAAGAGGCCCAAGAAACCTTGGACCCAAAATATTCAGAAGCTTATCAGCAAGAGCGGTGGGGTGGAAATACTGACTAAGAGGATACAACACAAATCCAAATGTCCCAAAAAAGGCAATAAACGGGAAAATCACAGTATAAAAAAGAGCCTCTTTTGACAACACATTAGCCAATTTAGTGTACAGAATCATGAACCCAATAGCCAAAGGTAAATTCACCCATGTTTTCAAGAAAGGTATGATTTCTGCACTAGACCCTTTGGCTGTCACCACCAAAACATCCTTAGTATCCCTGAGAATTGTATAATTAAATAAAATACAGAAAAACATCAATCCCAGTGGTATAATTTTCTTAAGGGTAGCAAGCTCAACGCCCATAAACTTGGGTGATTCTTTATCTCCATACAAAGACTGACCATCTGCTGAAGCTGCAGTAGCCTCAGCCCCGGGGAAATTTCTTGATTTTTGACCAACTAATTGAGGTTTGGTCACAAATCCTTTGGAAGACCCATTTGCCGAAAACGGTGAAGGGAGAAGTATTCTTGGTTTAAGTAAAGGATTTGTGGGGTTGAATCTGTACCTTAAACCCTGTGATGGTGGTGGTAAAAAAGATTTGATTCTGGGGTTTGAAGGCAAAGAAAGAAGCCCTTTTGATTGTAAAACAGCTTGCATTTCTCCACACCCTCCTCTTTCTCTCAACTCTTTTCTTATTTCTACACAAAGTTCCTAAAAGAAACTTGAAAAGATACGATTTTTACGAACTGAATTTGAGAGAAAGAGCGATGTGGAGATGGAGATAAGGTTGGGGATATGCCTAGGAAGATAGTTTTCTTTTTCTTCCGAGGGTTAGGTGCTGATACAAAATATCTTATTTATACACCCAGCTCCCAGCAGAGAATTGAAATTTGAAACCCATGTCTTCGACCAAAAGAAAATTTAAAAAATTTAACTTTTTTTTTTGTTTCTTAAATTAAGTGTAAGCAGAAATTTGATTTCCGGGAAATGGTTACTTATTGGATATGTAATGGGGCAAATCCATGGGACCTTATCTAATAAGGTTGATCAATGACCCAGATTTATTCGATTTACCGATCCAAATAGGGTTTAACACACCTTAAATAATTGATTTTGTTGCCAACTAAGTTTAAAGCTTTAATCAATTTAAAGGTATTATTAAAGGAAGATGGAGAGAGAAAATAAAAAATCTAACAAAAAAAGGCATCAAATATCTATTGAATTGGGTTTATTTGATGTTATTTTTAAGAATATGGTCATTAAAACATATATTTGAAATTATGATCTTGGATATTTCAAAATAGTGAAATGCTCAGATAGCTAAGAGAATAATGTGAAGAAAAAGTGACAACAGTGACCTCGAGATCGGCTGCAAAGCAAGTACACAAATGCCCCACTAGATATTTATTTTCATGGTATTTGGTTGTTGGCCTACAATTTTTGAACCTTCATATTTCTTTCTTTTGATTTTAAATATTACTTCATCCTTATTTATGTTTCTTTCTTTTTTTAACAACCTTATTTATGTTTCTGGTTCGATAAAACAAATATATATATATATATATATATGTGTGTGTGAATCATATATATCTATTGCTATTAATAAAGCAAGAATCGATGATCAGGATTTCACTTCCTCCTCTTATAAACGATACGAGTTTGAGTCCGTTCATCCACTAATTTAGGATATAAATAAAGTATTTTTAGAAGAGCATATAGATAAAGTATTGCTGCCAAAATCACATTCATAATGAGGGAAACAAATTTGCAATTTTATGGATATAAAACACGTGATTTAATGTTTACTTCAATCGTTGTTTTTATAAGAATAATTATTAGTAATAATTTAATTTATTAAATATAAAGTATGAACTGAAATGGAAGAAGAAAAAGATCAAATTGAAATATGCTACTTTGGGGCCCAAAAAGAGAAGCCGTGTCCCGTGCAATTTTTAATTCAAAATATATTTATATATAAATGGTTATATCGTATTTTCATAAATATTCAATATTTATTTTTAAAATTAACTTAAAATATACTTTTTTGTATGCATGTTAAATTGTTTAATTTATGTGATATATTGCGAAACACCATTGTTAAACATGTTTTTAAAGATGAAACGTTGCGTAATGTGTTTGAAGTTTCGTAACCAACCATATTGATTTCTTCGTCTAAATTAGTCAAATGTCTTAATTGGCAGCTATCGCCTGGCACAGTCTTATTTTGGCACATATATATATATATATATATATTTACATTGAATGAATTAATGCATAATAATTAGGTTGAAATGTACTTGTGAGACCTCGGGGCTATATATTAAAAAATACCTAATATAAATAAAATACATGGGAAGAGAAAGAGAAAATGCCTGGGAAGAGAAGGGACGCCACCGGGAAGAGAAGGGACGCCACCCGGGAAGAGAAGGGAAAATGTCTGGGTAGAGAAGAGATATTACCGGGAAGAGAATGGACACTACCCGGGAAAGAGAGAAAGGACCACCACCCGGTAATAGAAGGGAAACCACCCGGGAAGAGAGAAGAGACACTACCCTGGGAAGAGAAGAAAACCACCCGGAAAGAGAAGAGACACTACCCGGGAAGAGAATGAAACCACCTGAAGAGAGACCCGGGAAGAGAAGAACCAGGGCACAAAATTGGATGTGGAATTAACACGTGCACGCGCATGCATGATGACACTTCGCATTTCAAGTTCCAATAAATGGTCATGATGGACAAAGTATGGTAAATACGTGTTAGATGAAATGTTTACATTGATTTTCAATTCCTTCAATTATATAAAGAGGGAATGACCGTTGGTTTAAAGAATGAGATTTCATTAAAAACTGAGACTTGATGAAGAATGCTAGACTAAACACTATTTTTACACCATTTTATCTCCACTTTATTACCATTTCATTGTACAAAAAATATTGTAACTCTTTGATATTATAGTGGAAATTTATATTGGACTAGGGTCCCGTGATTTTTTCCCCTTATTTTTGGGGTTTTGCATGTAAAAATCGTGTGTCTCTTTAATTTCTGCTACATGGTAATTTTTTGAGATAACATTGGCATCGTCCGTGGGAAAATTGAGCTAAGGCGTGAGATTATGAAGACATGGCTATGAAAAGAGGAACATAAGGGGGAAATTTGGGGAAGATGAGTTGAATGAGTTAAAGCGTAGAGATCTGGGAAGGGGATCAACTCGATTTCCATTCCAACAAAAACTGTCATAAATTCCATCCATAATAGCTACAGCTCTTCATTGGATTCTACTGATTAATGTTTAATTACTTTATAATTATTATGTGATTGACTAAGGAATATGTGTTATGCCAAGAAATCTGAATAGCATACATCATATTGTACATTTGTGAAATGTGCTATTATGAAATTTCATTAATTTAATAGTTTACTATTAAAAGCTCGTCCCCTTGAAAGCTCATCCCGTGAGAGCTCATCCCTTGAGAAGCTCATCCCTTGAGACGCTCATCCCTTGAGAGCTCGTCCCTTGAAAAGTGTGGGGTCCTCATTACTTAATCCATTATGTATCAATTAAGCATACATACGTGAGTCTGAATTAAGTAAAAACATGCACTGATTAAGAGTTTCTGACTAGTTAAGTTGTTACAAGGGTTATAAAAACCTAACCAACTATACATCACATGTACAAGCAACAACCTAATCTAAGATAACTCCTAGGCAGTGGTTCAACTCGCAGCGGAAAATGACTCACATCCCGTCCTCCCACGTCTATGAGTCCTTACAGAAACATTCACACAACGTGAGTATAGAAACCATTATCTCAGTGCGATATCAAAACATAATATCAATGATAAAGCACAATACTAATCAGTAATTGTGAATGCTCTGTATTATGCATCAACAAATGCAACTATGTCATGACATGTCTCATCACACATCCTATTATCACAAGACTAATATGATATGTCTATTTTCGCTCAATATGTCAGTGTAACCGCCTCACATCTTCATATTAGCAACACATATCATCGTACCGTCCTCACATGATAATAGCCAGAGTATATACCCAAAATCGGCGTATATCTCTCATACCAAGTATATGTAGCATACCCGAGCATATACCCAAACCAGGCGTATACCTCTAATGCTAAAGCATATACCTCATCCATCTCAAAACACATGATATCCATGAATGTACATGCATATGATACAACAAATCATATGATACCAACACAACACAATTCATATGATATCCATCTCATAACATCATCTCATAATATCTATACTCCGTACGTCAACACGTACCTGGTATACGACAATAAAAGCGATAAATCAGGCGTTGATGGCTAATTGCCTCTTTGCTCCATCCACTGTGTTGATGCTACAAGCACATGAACAATATACCATGTTATAAGAGGCTTCAAAAAGAAATGCTACAAAATATAACATTTTTTCATAATTTCGAAGGCACCGATCGATCGCTACAATTGCTGATCGATTGCCAAAACTTTCTGTCTCCTCGCGATCGATCGCAACTACTTGGCGATTGATCGCCAAAATGCCCCGTTCTTAGCGATCGATCGCTACAAACTCACCGATCGATCGCCACATAGTTTCACCGCCTTATATTTTTGCTCTGTACGTGGCGATCGATCGCCACAAAGCTAGCGATCGATCGCCAATGTCCAGAAAATCAGAACATGGCGATTTTCAAGCATATCTTCATGGTATTCCTTCTCCTACTCGAATTTAATCATTTCCACATGTTTCTTGAAATCTCTAGTAATATATAGACATGTTTCCATCATCCTAGAAATCCAATTCTTGGTAAAGAAACAAGTTATGATTTCAAAACATGAACACTTGAGACTCAACTTTCACATACTTCATACACAACAACATAAATCAAGCTGAAACTCATGAATTCCTTACCAAGAAGTTATTATATCACTTCACTTTATTTTCTAGCTTGATTACCAAGTGAAATCCAAGCTCAAACTTCACCTAAGGAAGAAATGAGAGAGGAGCTTGTATAGGGATTTTGTAGGTGAAAATGCTGTGTTGTGAGTTGAAAATCTGATTTACTTATTTAATCAACTCTCCAAATACAAACTCAAACTCACATCCACATGCTAATGGAAATTCAAATGACACTAAAGGCATAGGAAATTCAAGTCAAATGCATATTAGTCCATGTTACTTGATATGTCACTACACTTGATTTAATTCAAGTCCATTTCTAGCACTACAGATTGTGCATCATGTTTCATTCCTTGCCATTATCACATAGTCATGTCATGTATGTGAGTATTAAACCCTCGGTTCAAACCCGAACCCGAGTCCACATCGTTACTGTAATTATTCAAAATTACGCTATAATCATATGACACGTGTATAAAGTAAATCGGAGCATTACAATTCTCTCCCACTTATTGAATTCGCCCTCGAAATTGCATATACAAACATAATACATGCTTCGCATAACAACACACTGATATATGCACCATAAGAAACATGTAAAAATAAACATATTAACATACCAGAAAACAAATCTGGATACCGTTGCATCATATGTTGCTCCGTCTCCCACGTTGCCTCTTCGACACCCCTTCTGTCCCCCTGTACCTTAACCATATGAATCAATTTATTACGCAACATGCGTTCAGCTCGATCAAGATCATAACTGGTCGTTCCCCATACGATACATCTGATCCAACTGTACATCAGGTAACTGTAATACCTGACTTGGATCTGGTTCATATTTCCTCAACAGTGAAACATGGAAGACATCATGAATACTACTCAAGGCTGGTGGTAGTGCGAACCGATATGCCAACGTACCAATACGTTGCAATACTTCATACGGACCAACGTATCGTGGAGACAGTTTTCCCACGTTTACCAATCGTACTACCCCTTTAAAAGGTGAGATTTTTTAAGAATACACGATCACCACTTGAAATTCCAAGTGGTCTACGATGCTTATTGGCATAAGCAGCCTTCGATCCTGGACAGCTTTAAGTTTTAATCGAATCAATTTTACTTTTCCTTGCATTTCAAGAATCATATCCGGTCCATGTAAGGAAGACTGATCCACATCATCCCAATACAATGGTGATCTACATCGTCGCCCATACAGAGCCTCAAAGGGTGCCATCTATATACTAGATTGATAACCTGTTATTATATGAAAATTCCACTAATGGTAACGACTATTGCCAAGAGGTATCAAACTCTAATACACAGGCACGCAACTATCCTCAAGCGTCTGTACTGTACGCCTCTGTTTGTCCATCTGCTCTGAGGATGATATGCTGTACTCAATCGCACTTCAGTTCCCAATGCTGTCTGTAAACCCTTCCAAAAATGAGAAGTAAATCTCGGATCTCTATCAGACACAATGGAAATACTTGTATACATGTAGTATCACTACAATGTTGAATGTACAACTGTGACATTCGCAGATACGTAAATGTCATACAATATGGCACGAAATGAGATACTTTGGTGAGTCGATCAACGATCACCCAAATGGCATCACAACCAGAAGACGTCCGTGGCAAATGAGTCACAAAATCCATCGTGATATGTTCCCATTTCCACTGAGGAATTTCCAAACTGTGTAATTCACCTCCTGGTTTCTGTCTTTCTGCTTTTACTTGTTGGCAGACTAAACACAGTTTTACAAAGTTCAACACATCCCGTTTCATGCGTTTCCACCAAAATTGGGTACGTAAATCATGATACATTTTCTTTCCTCCAGGATGTATACTGTATCTACTACAATGAGCACGTTGTAGTAATTCTTGACGTAGTCCCAATGAAGCAGGTACTACCCAACAGTTTCTGTATTTAAGAATCCCATCACTTGCAAGTATATATTGCGATGTTTGTCCTTGATTTATCATGTCCTTCCATTGTTGTACCTCATCATCAGTATTTTGTGATGTCTTGATTTTCTCAAAAATATCAGGTTCAACCAATAATGTTGATACCCGCATTGGCACTGTTTCCACATCAAACTCATAACCCAAAGTACAACAAGAAGTCATCAAGGCAGATAAATGAATCATCTCATCAGCTGTATGATGTACTTTTCGACTCAAGGCATCTGCTGTAAGATTAGCTTTTCCTGGATGATATTCAATCTCACAATCATAATCTTTCAACAGATCCATCCATCTTCTTTGCCTCATATTCAATTCTGCTTGAGTGAATAAAAACTTTAAGCTTTTATGATCTGTGTATATGGTAAACGACATACCATATAAATAATGTCGCCATATCTTCAAGGCAAAGACAATGGCAGCTAATTCCAGATCATGCACTGGATATCACATTTCATGTGGTTTCAATTGTCGTGATGCATAAGCCACTACATGTTTATCATGCATCAATACACAACCCAAACCTAGTAATGATGCATCAGTAAATAAAGCAAACCTGTCATGTTCCGATGGAATGATCAAGACTTGAGCTGTAGTCAATCGATGTTTCAATTCCTGAAAACTATGCTCACAAGCCTCTGACCATTGAAATGATACTCCCTTCTGTGTCAATTGTGTCAATGGTTTGGCAATTGTTGGAAATCCTTCAACAAAGCGTCTATAATATCCAGCCAAGCCCAAGAAACTACGAATTTCTGGCACAGAAATAGGTGATGACCAATTCAACACTGCTTCGATCTTTTTGGGATCAACTGATACACCTTCTTTCGAGATTACATGCCCCAAAAAGCCGACACTAGTCAACCAAAACTCACACTTACTGAGTTTGGCATACAATTGATGTGTCCTCAACAATTGCAATACCATATACAAATGTTGGGCATGTTCTGCATCATTATGCGAATAGATCAGTATATCATCGATAAAGACAATGACAAATCGATCAAGGTATTCCTGGAAAACCCGATTTATTAAACTCATAAAGACAGCTGGGCATTTGTCACTCCAAATGACATCACCAGAAACTCATAATGTCCATAGCGAGTTCTGAATGCTGTCTTCTGTACATCACCCCCTCTCACACGTATTTGATGATAACCAGATCTCAAATCAATCTTAGAATAGATTTTTGATCCCTGTAACTGATCAAATAAATCATCAATACGAGGAAGATGATATTTATTCTTTATGGTTACCTTGTTCAATTGTCGATAATCAATACACATTCTCATTGTCCCATCCTTCTTCTTAACAAATAATATCGGAGCACCCCAAGGAGATACACTAGGACGTATGTACCCCTTGTCCAATAAGTCTTGCAATTGAGTTTTCAATTCTTTCAATTCAGTCGGTGCCATCCGATAAGGAGCTCGTGAAATTGCAGAAGTACCAGGTATCAAATCAATACCAAATTCCACTTCTCGACTCGGTGGAAATCCAGGTATCTCATCCGGAAACACATCCGCATATTCTACAACCACTGGTATCTCTTCCACTTTCCTTTCTACTTCTGTTCAGTTACATCAAGGGCATAAATCAAATAACCCGCATGTCCACCTTCTAACAAACGCGACATTCGGATTGCTGATATCAAAGGAATCCTTGCCCTCGATCCCTGGCCATAGAAGAACCATTGATTTCCAGTATCAGACTGAAATCTCACTATCTTCTGACAACAATCCACAACAGATTTATGTTTACTTAACACCTCGATTCCAAGAATGCAATCAAAATATGTCATGTCTAACACAATCAAATCAGCCTGTAGTCCATACTCAGTCTCAACTGAATATCACAATCAGACACACTCTGACAAGCCATCACAGTAGTTCCCATGGGTGTCGAAACATAAAGAGGCATCAACAGTGGAGACGGGCATATATGATACCGGTCAATAAAATTTTGTGCAACAAAAGAATGTGATGCACCAGTATCAATCAAAAGTAAAGTTGGATAAGTAAACAAAGTACACTTACCCGCTATCACATCATCAGGAGCTGCCTCTGCTTGCTCCTTGTTCAACAGTGGAGACGGGCATATATGATACCTGAGCCTGAGGTGGTCCTGTCCTCTGACCTCCACCAGATTGTGGTACACCATGTGGCCTCTGTTGCACTGTATTCTCTGACATTGGTCATCTCCTCTGTTGTCCACCCACTTGAGGACAATCATAGATCACATGTCCTGGTCTCCCACAACGGAAACAAACTATTGTATTCAATTGAGGACAATCTCGTTTCAAATGTGGTTCACCACATTTAAAGCATTGCACACCACTTCCACTACTACTACCTTGGAACTGTCCCTTAGCTCTTCGGTCATCCCATTTTCGTGGTCCAAAACGTTTCCCACTAAATCGAGAGGAAGAAGCACCACCTCGTGATGACTTAAATGGTTCTCCTCTCGGTCTCATACTGTCTGATGTAGGTATCTGAGAATGTCCCACATCCTGATAAAACACCAATAGCAATCTGAGCCATTTCGGCTCTCATCAACGCTTCCTCATATGAACAAGGGTTATTAGACATCACCCTATCAAATAACTCTGGCCTCAAGCCCTTTACAATTGTTTAATCTTTACTTTGGTATCAGCGGCAATATGTGGTACATATCGTAACAACGACGAATAGTGCACCACATATTCAGACACAGTCATATTACCCTGTTTCAGATTTGTAAACTCATCTTCTTTGCCCTGCCTTGCAGCCATAGAGAAGTAGTGAGCAAGAAAACAGTTCTGAAAATATCCCAGTCCACAGTCTGACATTGAGCTCTCAGCTCAATCAATGTAGCTTTCCACCACATCATTGCTTTCTTAGCCAACTGAAATTCAGCTAAGCGTAACCAAGCAGTCTTGGCACACGGTGCTGACACAAATATCTGTTCCACACGTTCCAACCACTCCTCTGCCAGTTCCCCTGATTCAGTATCCTCAAACCTGGGTGGTTGATAACTCAGAAATTGCGTCAATGTTAACTCGTCAGGTAACAGTACCTGTTCCACTGGCCCTTGCCCAATCGGTGGTGGTGGCACAGGCGCCATCCTCACACTAGCATTGCCACTCATGGCATCCCCACATCCTCATGATACCCTCTGTCTGTCATAACTGTATATCAAGGTTAACAATAACATTCACAATTATAAAACATGTTAGAAGAACATCATATTACAAACCTAACATGATCTTACCATCTCAACATGTTTTCAAGTGTTTAGGTAACTCCCTAATACACTTCCTCTACCCATGTTCACCCCGTTCTCGAACCACTGGTCTGATACCACTAATGTGGGGTCCTCATTACTTAATCCATTATGTATCAATTAAGCATACATACGTGAGTCTGAATTAAGTAAAAACATGCACTGATTAAGAGTTTCTGACTAGTTAAGTTGTTACAAGGGTTATAAAAACCTAACCAACTATACATCACATGTACAAGCAACAACCTAATCTAAGATAACTCCTAGGCAGTGGTTCAGCTCGCAGCGGAAAATGACTCACATCCCGTCCTCCCACGTCTATGAGTCCCTACAGAAACATTCACACAACGTGAGTATAGATAAACCATTATCTCAGTACGATATCAAAACATAATATCAATGATAAAGCACAATACTAATCATTAATTGTGAATGCTCTGTATTATGCATCAACAAATGCAACTATGTCATGACATGTCTCATCACACATCCTATTATCACAAGACTAATATGATATGTCTATTTCCGCTCAATATGTCAGTGGAACCGCCTCACATCTTCATATTAGCAACACATATCATCGTACCGTCCTCACATGATAATAGCCAGAGTATATACCCAAAAACCGGCGTATATCTCTCATACCAAGTATATGTAGCATACCCGAGCATATACCCAACCAGACGTATACCTCTAATGCTAACGTAGCATACCCGAGCATATACCCAAACCAGGCGTATACCTCTAATGCTAAGCATATACCTCATCCATCTCAACACATGATATCCATGAATGTACATGCATATGATACTACAAATCATATGATACGAACACAACACAATTCATATGATATACATCTCATAACATCATCTCATAATATCTATACTCCGTAGGTCAACACGTACCTGGTATACGACAATAAAAGCGATAAATCAGGCGTTGATGGCTAATTGCCTCTTTGCTCCGTCCCCTGTGTTGATGCTACAAGCACATGAACATATACCATGTTATAAGAGGCTTAAAAAAGAAATGCTACAAAATATAACATTTTTCATAATTTTGAAGGCACCGATCGATCGCTACAATTGTCGATCGATCGCCAAAACTTTCTGTCTCCTCGCGATCGATCGCAACTACTTGGCGATTGATCGCCAAAATGCCCTGTTCTTAGCGATCGATCGCTACAAACTCCCGATCGATCGCCACATAGTTTCACCGCCTTAAATTTTTGCTCTGTACGTGGCGATCAATCGCCACAAAGCTAGCGATCGATCGCCAATGTCCAGAAAATCAGAACATGGCGATTTTCAAGCATATCTTCATGGTATTCCTTCTCCTACTCGAATTTATCATTCATCCACATGTTTCTTGAAATCTCTAGTAATATATAGACATGTTTCCATCATCCTAGAATCCAATTCTTGGCAAAGAAACAAGTTATGATTTCAAACATGAACACTTGAGACTCAACTTCACATACTTCATACACAACAACATAAATCAAGCTTAAACTCATGAATTCCTTACCAAGAGTTATTATATCACTTCACTTTATTTCTAGCTTGATTACCAAGTGAAATCCAAGCTCAAACTTCAACCTAAGGAAGAAATGAGAGAGGAGCTTGTGTAGGGATTTTGTAGGTGAAAATGTTGTATTGTGAGTTGAAAATCTGATTTTACTTATTTAATCAACTCTCCAAATACAAACTCAAACTCACATCCACATGCTAATAGAAATTCAAATGACACTAAAGGCATAGGAAATTCAAGTCAAATGCATATTAGTCCATGTTACTTGATATGTCACTACACTTGATTTAATTCAAGTCATTTCTATGCACTACATCTTGTGCATCATGTTTCATTCATTTCCATATATCACATAGTCATGTCATGTATGTGAGTATTAACCCTCGGTTCAACCCGAACCCGAGTCCACATCCTACTGTAATTATTCAAAATTACGCTATAATCATATGACACGTGTATAAAGTAAATCGAGGCATCACAAAAAGCTCGTCCCCTGGAGAGCTCACCCTTTGAGAAGCTCATTACCTGGAGAGCTCATCCGTTGAGAGCTCACCACTTGAGAATCATCCTTGAGAGCTCATCCATTGAGAAGCTCGTCCCCTAGAGAGCTCACCCCTTGAGAAGCTCTGTGAAGACCCGGAATTTTAGTCAAACAAATTACGTGATACCGAGATAACATTGAAAAAGAAAATAAAAATAATAGATTTACATTATGGATGGATTTAACTATATTATTCAATCTTGTGGACTTTTAATCACATATTTAAGTTTATAACTTATTAGAGTTGTGTAAGAGATAATACATAGGTTATATGATTTTAGCTTATAAACTTTTGAATAATTTAAAGTTGTAGTTAATTAAGAAATCATTGAAAATAATATTAATAATAATAATTGTTGAGCCTTAAACGCATGGTTGCGTTTAATGCATTAAATTATCCCCGGTCAATCTTTGAGTTTTGATGATCAACAAAACTTGTGTTTGTTATACTAATGCATCTACTTAGTGTGCAGATTAAATGATGAAAAGTAGATTGGAATGAAGAATTTCAAGTGTGCACATTATGGGGAAGATCACCCCAGGCGATGGTGATCATCGCCCCAGGCGATGGGTGCCAGGAGGGGCATCGCCACGCACATCGACAGAGGCGATGGCTAGGCGAGCATGCGAGGGAGATCGCCCCAGGCGATGGTGATCAACGCCTGAGGCGATGGCAACCATTTGGACTTCGCCCCAGCACATCGACTGAAGCGACGCCGAGGCTTGGCGCGGGCATGCGCGCAGGGAGATCGCCCGAAGCGATGGCACGAACGCCTGAGGCGATGGGCTGGACGCCTGAGGCGATGTGGAGATCGTTTGAGGCGATGCAAATTTTGGACATGCTGAAGCTACGGCCTTTGATTCTTGCTGCTGATCGCCTGAGGCGATCCAGCGATCGCCTGAGGCGATCTGTGCATTTTTGACCGTTGGAACGCGGCGATGGGTGATCGCCTGAGGCGATGGCTGAGGCGATCCAGGAGTGATTTCAGCCTTTTGAAGTTGCAAACGCTAGTAGGAGCCTAGGGG
>CAJQUN010001839.1:0-42996 GCA_907163345.1 Haberlea rhodopensis
TTTTAAAAACCATGTTTTATGGCATTTTACTATACTAAGGAGGGCTACATTTTGCTATACTGATATCACCTTAATTTGCGATGACTTGCTCTGATATCAATAGAGAGGGGGTTCACCTCTCTTCTTCAACACTCAATATAACAGCCTAGGTATTAGCAAATATCCTCTGCAATGACCTGAAAATACGAAGCAATGTTGAGAAGGGCCGGAAGTTATTCCGGCGGGTCCCTCCGACGCTCAAGTCAGGCGAGAGAATATGAAGAGAATATATGCTGTAAGTGAAAGCAATTATAACATTAGTTCTTAATCAATACTCCAAACTGGTTTATAGGCGGAGAACTAAGAGTAGTATTGCAACAAGGACTCTTTCCATGTTTATCCAAATCTTACAAGATATGTCAAGATCCTGATAACACAATCGAATCCCTGATATTGCTCCGCATATCTAGGACTAGATCTCTTGGGGAACTGGTTTCCTTGCTGAGAGCCGGTAGCAACATGGGAAATGAGGAGAGCTCGGCCTACAGCTCGGTCTCCCAAAAGAGGTTCATGTCGAGTTAGTGTCGAGAAACAGGTAAGTTGAAACAGGTCGGCCAAACAGGTCGGGCCTCGCAAAAGAGCTCGGAGGGGTATGCGAGCTCTCGTCGAAGAATGACGAGTAACATGCCTGGAGCTAGGTCGGCTCGTCAGGTGGTATCTTCTAGCGGGTATCACAGTCCCCCCTCCCTGTCGAGCTGACGTTGTAGACCAAAAGCTCGTATGTGCTGAGTTATCCTGACGAGCCAATTCTTGACAATAGCAAAACTTGATTTAGGGGGAACTAACGGCTACAAAATTGAATTTTAATTGAAATTGTGACCGTTGGGCTCCCCTCCCGATTCCCGAGGCTAATCTAGACCGTACAGCGCATCAAGGATCAACGGCCAGGATTCGTTGAGGTCTCCCTATATATATACCACTCCGGGTCCCTCATTATACACTTTTGCCATTTTCGAAACAGATCGGATCCGACCTCTTTAGCTTGCCATTTTTATTTCTGAAAACTCCTAGGTACGTTTTCTCAGCTGTTTTGTTACAATGTCTTCACCTCAATTGTTTCCTTCCCCTCTTACTGACGAGGAGCTTAGAGCTGTAGATCAGTACGGCTCATTTTATCCCGAAGGGATTGCCCTTCCTGAGGGAGTTGAGCCCCTTGAAGAAGTGGTGCGCACTGAGGCTCCCCAGGAAGCTGGGACCTCAGCCGAACCCGACCTTCAAGTGACTGAGGTCAGCTCGCCACTTAGATCAGAGTCGCCTCCAGGCAATTATCCTTGGTATGAACTTTATGTTCCTGTCTTGGATGAGTCAGATGAGGCCAAAATACGACAGGTCAGCCAGGCCCCTTCTGATTATGAATTCATCTTCCCCTCTTTTCTCAACGACCCAACCAACCTCCTCAGGGTTTTTTTACCTTCTACCGCGGTCAGCTAGAAGGGGGTTTACGTTTTCCTCTTCCTGCATTCTTTCAAGAGTTCAGTAGTTTTTATCAGTTAAACCTTGGCCAATTTTTCTCCCAACTCCTTCCGAATTTTGTGTAGTCTCGTAGTTATCTTTAAGGCGTTAGGCTTGCCTTATGACCACCCACCCTCTCTTATTTTTTTCACATCAAGAGATCAGATGAGGGCCCCTGGTATGTCGCCAGCCGACCTGGCTGTGCCTTTGTTGGGGGTTATCCTAGCAAAATCAAAGACTGGAAAAATGAGTTCTTTTTTGTAAAGCCCTCCAGCCCTGGGTCTGCTGCTCTGATTGGCTTGAACATCTCCCGGCTCTCCCCTCTCCTCCTAAAAATTTCAAAAAGAGCACCGCCTTCTTAGATGTGATGAAAGCCATAGGAGGTCACAGTTTTAATTCATCTAAGCTGGTGGTGGAGGATCTGCTTGGTTTTGCTGGGCTGAGTCCAGCTGATCTGACCTTAAGGGGGATAGAGGGGGTGGTACTGGTTCTAACATGCTTTAACCATTATTTTACTCACGTGTATTTTGTTCGGTGTGACTGAACTATGTATCTGTTTATACAGAAGACAGAGTTATGAACTCATTAGTGCTGAAAGCTATTCAGAAGAGGAAGCAAAAACAGGGCCAACCCCCAGCAGCCGAGGGTGTCACTATTGTGGATGTAGGAGGTGAGAGCCCCCCCGAAGATGTAGCCCAGCTATCCCGGAAAAGACCGGCAGCTCCTGGGGGTTCGTCAGGTTCTACTGCTGTGAAGCTCATCCTGTGAGGCAAGTTCGGTCACGCCCAGATCAGTCCGACCTCCCTTCAACGGGTGAGAAAGGGGGTGCACCAGCTCGTGTGGAGAGATGTCGTGAGCGGGTGATGGAAGCTTGACAGAGGTGGTGTACGACTAGTTGGGGAAGGCCCGAGAACCCGTTGCCCTAGCTGTGGCTCGTGATCTTCCCAATACTGAGGATGCCCTTATATGAGCCAACTGAGCTGGGGGGACCTGATTGACCCGAAACTGGGAGCCGTCTGACCGAGTCTATGCTCTTGATGGGTGAGTTTATGTCAAGGGCAAATATGATCCGAAGACAATCCTTGAAAGATGCCAAGGTCTTCGATAATATGCAAGACACCCTTGCTGAGGCCAATCTCTTCATGAGAAAGACATCTCGGAGCTGAAAACTCAGGTTGAGAAGGGGGCCGTCGCTGTTGGCCGAGGCTCGTTCTTTGGTTGAGGTCCACAAACGTCAAACATGAGGCTGAGCTTCGGGAGCTGCGTAATGAGGTTAGCTTTAGCTAAAGGGCTAGCTACTTCAGCTGAGCAGGAACTAGCTAAATCTTTGAAGGAGGAGCGGCCGAGGAGAAACAAAAGTCTGAGGAGTTGGTAGGAGAGAAACTCCTTACTTTTATTGAGGCTGGGTTCCAGGGATGTCTTAGCCAGATCAAAGAACGTGGCTGTCTTGTGCCTGACGCTCTCTTTAGATTTTCTAGACGTAGAGAAAGTAGCTGCCTCTCTCCCCCCTGATCTATATACTGTAATTTTCCTCAGATTGTTCTCTTATTTAATGTTATTTCTGTTTTACCGTTCTTGTCATTTTTTGTGCGGACCAAGCATGACGTAACTCGGATTAGCTTAATAATTTACCACGTAATGGCAAACACTAAACACATAGGACCAAGTTAGATACAGATCGGCTTGGTTTAATAATGTACCAAATAATTGTCAAACATTAAACAACTGGGACCAAGGGCGATGCAGCTCGGCCTGTTCATAACAATTTGCCCGATAATGTCAAACATTAAACAGCTGGGACTAAGGGCTACATAGCTCGGGCTGGGTCTAATAATTTACCAGTTTATTGACAAACATTAAACAGCTGGGACCAAGAGCGACATAGCTCGGCTGTGTCTAATAATGTACCAATTATTAACATTACCCAGCTGGGAACCAAGGGCGATGCAGCTCGGCCTGGCGTAATAATTCACAGCATAATTGCAAAACATTAAACAGCTGGGACCAAGGGTGAAGTAGCTCGGCCTGGTTTACAAAACATTACACAACTATGACCAAGGGTGATGAGCTCGGCCTGGCGTAATAATTCACAGCATAATTGCAAACATTAAACAGCTGGGACCAAGGGTGAAGTAGCTCGGCCTGGCGTAATAATTCACAGCATAATTGCAAACATTAAATAGCTGGGACCAAGGGTGAAGTAGCTCGGCCTGGTTTACAAAACATTACACAACCTATGACCAAGGGTGATGCAAGCTCGGCCTGGCGTAATAATTCACAGCATAATTGCAAAATTAAACAGCTGGGAACCCAAGGGTGAAGTAGCTCGGCCTGCTCTAATAATTCACCAATGCTCCTGAGGCAGGTGGCACACCCATGCTCCTGGCGTGACCAGGGCTTGAGATCGTGCTCCGAGGCAGATGGCACACCCATGCTCTGGCGTGGACCAGGGCTGAGCTCGTGCTTGCACACCCATGCTCCTGGCGTGACTAGGGCTGAGCTCGTGCTACTGAGTTTGGTTACACACCCATGGCTCCTGGCGTGACCAGGGCTGAGCTCGTGCTTGCACACCCATGCTCCTGGCGTGACCAGGGCTGAGCTCGTGCTTGCACACCCATGCTCCTGGCGTGACCAGGACTGAGCTCGTGCTTGCACACCCATGCTCCTGGCGTGGCCAGGGCTGAGCTCGTGCTTCTGAGTTTGGTTGCACACCCATGCTCCTGGCGTGACCAGGGCTGAGCTCGTGCTTGCACACCCATGCTCCTGGCGTGACCAGGGCTGAGCTCGTGCTTGCACACCCATGCTCCTGGCGTGACCAGGGCTGAGCTCGTGCTTGCACACCCATGCTCCTGGCGTGACCAGGGCTGGCTCGTGCTTCTGAGTTTGGTTGCACACCCATGCTCCTGGCGTGACCAGGGCTGAGCTCGTGCTTGCACACCCATGCTACTGGCGTGACCAGGGCTGAGCTCGCGCTTGCACACCCATGCTCCTGGCGTGACCAGGGCTGAGCTCGTGCTTGCACACCCATGCTCCTGGCGTGACCAGGGCTGAGCTCGTGCTTGCACACCCATGCTCCTGGCGTGACCAGGGCTGAGCTCGTGCTTCTGAGGTTGGTTGCACACCATGCTCCTGGCGTGACCAGGGCTGAGCTCGTGCTTGCACACCCATGCTCCTGGCGTGACCAGGGCTGAGCTCGTGCTTGCACACCCATGCTCCTGGCGTGACCAGGGCTGAGCTCGTGCTCCTCAGGTAGGTTGAAAACCCTTTTCCTGGTTATACAATATCTGGCAAAAATTATAAAACTTTGTATAATAAAAGAGTATATTGTCCAAAAAACAAAACAATCTTCGCTAAATTTAAGAGCTGAAACTAAGAATAATATTTCGGAGATGGTAAGCGTTCCATGGTCTTTTCAACATCTTCCCATCAGGACCTTCTAGGTAGTAAGCTCCTGAGCTTAGCTTTTCAACAATCTTGAAGGACCCTCCCATTTAGGGTCAAGCTTGCCCACTTGAACCTCTTGCACCTTTCTTAGTACGAGATCACCGACCTGGAAAGTTTTCTGGATGACTCGTCTGTTGTTACATCCGCGTCACACGATTTGCGGTAGGCTTCCATTCTGATGGCCGCAGCCTCCCTTACTTCTTCAATCAGGTCCAGGTCAGCAGCTCTTCTATCGCTGTTTTGTTCGTCATAGAAATGCACTCTTGATGATTCCGCTCCAATTTCAGCTGGGAGTACCGCTTCATTTCCATAGACCATACTGAATGGGGTTTTCACCTGTTCCCGTTCTTGGTGTAGTTCGATACGACCATAGAACATTAGGTAGTTCTTCAACCCATTTCCCTTAGCTTTTCCCAACCTAGCTTTGATGCTTTGCACGAGAGACCTGTTGGTAACTTCTACCTGGCCATTGCTCTGAGGATATGCAACGGAAGTGAAAGCCTGGTGGATTTTTAATTCTTCACACCATGCTCTGAGCAAAGCTCCTTGGAATTGCCTTCCATTGTCCGAGATGATCTTCCGCGGGACACCAAATCGGCAAACAATATTTTTCCAGATGAAGTTGAAGACCTCTTTCTCAGTGATTCTGGCTAGTTGGCTCTGCTTCCACCCATTTAGAGAAGTAATCAATGGCAACAATCAGAAAATTTCTTTCTGAGCTTTACCTGTTGGAAAAGGTCCTACTATATCAATGCCCCACTGATCAAATGGGCATGCCGCCACAATAAGCTTTCATCATCATAGCTGGATTATGCTGGAGCCTGGAATGTCTTTGGCAACTGTCACATGATATAACCATAGCAGCAGAATCCTTCTGAATAGTAGGCCAGAAATATCCGGCAAGGAGCACCTTCTTAGCCAAGAAATACGATCCTAGGTGATTTCCGCAGCACCCCTCATGAATTTCCCTTAATACGTAGTCTGACTCTTTCGGACCCAAACAACGCAGAAGTGGTTGGGCAAAAGACCTCTTGTACAGGACGCCCTCAATGAGTATGAACCTCTGACTCCTTTTTTGAGTCTATATGCTTTTTTGGTATCAGAAGGGAGCTTGGCCTTGGTAAGGTAGTCTAAGAGCTCTTGTCTCCAATCATTCTCTTCCACAGATTCAGATGGGACGTCCTGACTAGGAGTCAACTCAATTTGAAACACCACGTCTCTATCTTGCCAAGCGCGGAGAGCACTAGCCATTCTTGCCAAACTGTCGGCCTTTCTATTCTCCTCTCTTGGGATCTGTTTGAATGCTACCTCTAGAAATCCCTCCTTTATTTTTTTCTATGGTACTTGCATAATGGATTAGCTTCTCGTTTCTAACCTCATAGGCGCCATTCATTTGTTGGGCTACCAACTGTGAGTCGGAGAAGACATGTATACGCTTAGCTCCAACATTTCGAGCAGCCCTTAATCCAGTCAATACTGCCTCATACTCTGCTTCATTGTTGGAAGCTCGGAAATCCAACCGAACTGCCAAACATACTTCTTCTCCGGTAGGAGAGATCAGCACAACCCCAATCCCACTTCCCTCATTACAAGAAGAACCATCTACAAATGCTTTCCATTAATTCTTCTTTTTCGGGATGTACAGTCTCCGCAATAAAATCTGCTAAGGCCTGAGCTTGATAGCTGTGCGTGGCTCATACTGTATATCATACTCACCTAGGTTCAGTTGTCCATTTAACAAGTCGTCCAGAGACATCCGCGCGACTGAGTATTTTTCCCCCAGGGCGCTGTTTGTTAGCACTGTTATAGGATGGGATAGGAAGTAAGGCCTGAGTCTCCTAGCTGTGATGATCAACATTAGAGCCAACTTCTCGATCTCCTGATACCTCAGCCTCCGCATCCTTCAAGGCATGAGATAAGTAATATAATCGGCTGCTGTTCTGATTCCCTTTCTTTGACGAGAACCGAGCTGATTGCTTCCTCAGTCGCTGATAGGTAGACGTATAGCCTCTCTGCCTGCATAGGCTTGGCCAAAATTGGAAGTTCAGCTAAGTATTTTTCAGTTCTTCAAATGCTTCCCCACATTTTTCGTCCCAATCAAATTTCCCAGCCTTCCGGAGTATCTTAAAAAAGGGGAGACTTCTATGAGCTGATCTAGAAATAAATCGTGATAAAGAAACGATTTTTCCAGCCAAGCGTTGCACCTCTTGAAGGTTCTTCGGCGGAGACATCTCACAGATAGCTCTCACCTTCTCTGGATTAGCTTCAATCCCCCCTTTCTGTCACTATATAGCCTAGAAATTTCCCGCTTTTTACCCCGAATACACATTTCTGAGGGTTTAACTTTAACCCGTAAGACCTAAGGGTGGAGAAAGTCTCAGTCAGATCGGCAATGAGATCGGTGCCACTTTTTGATTTTACAAGAATGTCGTCCACATATACTTCCACATTGCGGCCAAGCTGTTTTGAAAACACCTTGTCCATCAAACGCTGGTAAGTAGCTCCTGCATTCTTGAGCCCGAAGGGCATAACAACATAGCAAAAGGTCCCATCTGACGTGACAAAACCTGACTTTATCTTGATCTTCTCTAGCCAGAGGATCTGATGATATCCCTGG
The DNA here is from genome assembly GCA_907163345.1 of Haberlea rhodopensis. Classification (NCBI taxonomy): domain Eukaryota; kingdom Viridiplantae; phylum Streptophyta; class Magnoliopsida; order Lamiales; family Gesneriaceae; genus Haberlea; species Haberlea rhodopensis. The sequence continues at coordinate 7,553 of CAJQUN010001839.1, forward strand.
GGTAGGATCCATTAAGCCACAAGTACTGATGTCCTGCTGTTGAATCAACCATCTGATCAATCCTTGGTAATGGGTAACAATCCTTCGGACCTGCCTTATTAAGATCTCTGAAGTCTATACACATCCTCCACTTTCCAGAGCTCTTTGGTACTAAAACCACATTTGATAGCCATGTTGGAAATTGTATTTCTCGAATTTTGACCTGCCCGAAGGAGCTCCTCCACCTGCTCTCTTATGACCTTATCCTTTTCAGGTCCAAAATGTCTTTTCTTTGTTTTACAGGTTGGACTCCCGAGAGCACATTCAAATGGTGTTCTAGTACGTCTGGTCTAATTCCTCTTAGATCTCGAGCACTCCAGGCAAAGATATCCTCATTTTTAATTAAACATGAAATGAGATCGGCTCTAACGTTTATTTCCAAGTCCTTGGCTTATTTTTTACTTTTTGATCAGTAGAGACGAGCTCAATTATTTCAGGTTCTTCATCCAAGCTGTTGGGAATGCCTTTGTCTTTAGGAACATTATACCCAGCTCTTTTCAATACAACCGACCTCCCGGCGAGCTCGCTTCACGTCTTCCTTTACTTCGTCCACGTAACATCTGCGGGCTGTTTTCTGGTCACCACAAAGAACCCCAACTTCTCTACCCACTGGGAATTTAATTTCTGATGATAGGTAGAAGCTACCGCCTTGAAGTCCTTCATTGCAGGTCGGCCTAAGATTGCATTGTACGATGATGGTGCTTCTACCACAGTGAAATTAACCATCTTTGTTATGCGAGACATCCCATGACCCAGAGATAAGGGCAAGTTGATCTGTCCAAGCGGTTTGAATTGCGTGCCCGGTGAACCCATACAGAGGAGTTGCAATGTGTTCATATTTTGACCCCTCTATCTGCATCTTTTCTAAGTATCTTTAAATAAGACATTGACTGAGCTCCCAGTATCAATGAAGATCCTTGCTACGTCATAATTAGCTATGGTTACGGTCACGGACTAGGGCATCATTGTGTGGAGTTGCAACTCCTCTCAGATCACTAGGTCCGAAGCTTATGACCGGCTCATCCCTTTCAATTAACTCTTCTGATACTTCGAAAGTTTCCATTCTTCTACCATGACTTTTCCGAGCTCTGCCCGAGTCTCCATCCGTGGGTCCCCCTGAGATCATATTAATAGTTCCTCGGGTAGGATTATTATCCACCTGTTCGACCCTTCTCCTTTGATATCTGTTTCTTTTAGGAGCGGATACCCCTTTCCACGGGACCTGGTTCGGCCCCTATATGGTGTCTATTTTTCTCTTCTTTTTCCTCTGGTACCGGCTTCTACCCTGTCCTTTCTGAGAAGGTTCCTGCTTCCTTGTTAGCAGAGTTTTTATTTCAGAGTCTCTTCTGATGATTCTTCTACCTCGTCTCAAGCTTCTGGCACTCATTCGTTATATGACGTACTCTCTATGGAATTCACAATACTTATCAGAAATAGGAGTACGGGACCCATTATCCAACCTCCTGGGTCTTTCTAGTTCTTTCTATCATCACATATTTCCATAGCTCTTTCCAAGCTCATGGATAGAGGTATGCGTGATGCAAATTGACTTCTAGTTCGACCACTTTCATCAGCCCTGTCAACAGTTCTTTTCTTACTTAACTCTAACTTATCCTTCTTGTCTGATGGCCGCAGATCAACCCTTCTCTGTCTCTGAGCATCTTCTAGATTGATATACTTTTCAGCTCTTCCCAGAAGTTCGTCATAACTTCTAGGAGTTTTCTTTACCAGGGATTTAAAGAACTCTCCTGCCTTAAGCCCTTGTGTAAAGGCATTAATAAGGAACATCCATCGTTTGCAGTGGGGACCTCTAAGGCTACCCCGTTTAAAGCGTTGTACGAACTCCCTCAAGGACTCCTGCTCATTCTGCTTGGTAGTGAACAGGCTCAAAGAAGTTTTTGGATACCTCTTACTGCTGGCATACTGGTTTAGAAAGGCAGAACTGAACTCCTCAAGCAGCTTACAGTGTTTGGTTTAAGTAAATTAAACCACTGTTGCGCCGATCTAACCAGGGTGGTAAGGAAAACACGGCACTTGATCCCATCAGAATACCTATGCAACAGAGCAGCATTCTCAAATCTTCCAAGATGCTCTTCAGGGTCTGTGCTTCCATCATATTCTCCCACGGCAGGTTGTCTGAAATTTGGCGGGAGTTCCTCTCTTTAGAATATTAGGCAGAATGGACTTTCTCTCCTAACCACTGGAGTTCGGCCACCAAGATGCTGAGCCAATCGCCTTATCTCTCCCCATACAGCCTCCATTGGATCTATTAGCGGAGGCTCTACTTGTGTATCTACCACAGCACTGGCTACCCTATTGTTTTCACGGGCCTGTTCTGGCTGAACAGGCGAAGGCGCCTGATTTGTTTGAGAAGGCGGTGGAGGTTGATTAGATTCCGTTGGTGGCGGAACCTGGTGTTGGAAAAGAGTATTTTGCATGGTCTGACTGATGAATTGTGCCAGTTGCTCCATAGTCATATCTCCCACCTTCATAACAGATGGAGGTGCCTGATCTTCCTGCTGCGGAGGAACATCTTGATTTTCCACACTGGTATTTAATCTTTCTTCCTGATTCCTCCTGACTCCACGCCCACGTCCACGTCGTCCAGCCATATCAACGTCTTCAATTCAGTAAATGTTCCCACAGACGGCGCCAATTGATATCACCTAAATTTGCGATGACTTGCTCTGATATCAATAGAGAGGGGGTTCACCTCTCTTTCTTCAACACTCAATATAACAGCCTAGGTATTAGCAATATCCTCTGCAATGACCTGAAAAATACGAAGCAAGTGTGAGAAGGGGCCGGAAGTTATTCCGGCGGGTCCCCTCCGACGCTCAAGTCAGGCGAGAGAATATGAAGAGAATATATGCTGTAAGTGAAAGCAATTATAACATTAGTTCTTAATCAATACTCCAAACCTGGTATTTATAGGCGGAGACCTAAGAGTAGTATTGCAACAAGGACTCTTTCCATGTTTATCCAAATCTTACACAGATATGTCAAGATCCTGATAACACAATCGAATCCCTGATATTGCTCCGCATATCTAGGACTAGATCTCTTGGGGAACTGGTTTCCTTGCTGAGAGCCGGTAGCAACATGGGAAATGAGGAGAGCTCGGCCTATCAGCTCGGTCTCCCAAAAGAGGTCTCATGTCGAGTTAGTGTCGAGAAACAGGTAAGGTGAAACAGGTCGGCCAAACAGGTCGGGCCTCGCAAAAGAGCTCGGAGGGGTATGCGAGCTCTCGTCGAAGAATGACGAGTAACATGCCTTGGAGCTAGGTCGGCTCGTCAGGTGGTATCTTCTAGCGGGTATCATATACTATATACATTTTTAAAACCTCCCATTCTATTGCTTATTCTTCAACCCGAACAATTCACAAAATAATTATTAAATAAATACATGTTTTTTTATATTTAAATCCACCAATTTACTTATACTAAAATGAAACAATACATGAGAGGAGATCATATCAAAATAATTCATCAACGCTGCGACATTGGAGGTTAATGCAAGGATCTTGACATACATCTCTAGTTTTCTGGTGTTATCAAATAGCACCCAATGTAATTGCATGTTCCACAAAATTTAAATCTATCATTTATGATTAACTCATTGACAAATGTAACATTATATTTAGAGAAAGAACAACGGTTTTTTTTAAAATAATTCAAAAAAATAAAAAAAATTCAAAATTACATCAATTATCAAAATCGTTCAAAAAATACAATAAACCGTCACAGCGAGTGACTATCACTATTTAATGAGAGGCCGCCTACACTATAAGCGTCCATTTAATTCATGAGGGCCGCCTTAGTGATGGCGGCCCCTCACTTTTTAATTTTAAAAAATAAAATAAAAAGTGAGGGACCGTCACTGCTACATGCTGCCCTATGCAACAAATGGCCGCCTACACAATCATTATATAGTGGCCGCCATTTTCGTTGTGATGGTTTAGGGTATTTTTGCAACGATTTTATAATTAAGTTATTTTTGAATTTTTTATTTTTTTTTGAATTATCTTTAAAAAAAAATAAACAAGAACAGCAAGTCTACACTTTGTTTTAAACACCTTATATTTTATTAAAAAATATTTGTGTCCCGTCACAGTAAATCAATTCACCTGATTCTATCCAAAAGCTTTGGGCTCCTCGTAGCATTTCGTATGAATCGGTGTCTAGTTAGTTCCTTTGCACTTGTCCTCTAAAAGGAAATGAAAAAGAAACAGATATATACACAAAACAACATCAAAGGAAAATTTTGTTGGCGAAACATTGTTCGCTATGCTAATAGCCATATTGGGGCTTGTGCTCTTTGCCCATTTAATCGGAAATATGCAGGTTTCAAAGAATCAATCGTCATATTCAAATCTTGTCTTTGTGAAGAAAATCAAATACTATTACTAATTACTAAACAAATCCAAGTATTAAGAAGAGCAAGATTCAAGAAGGGCAAGGTCCAATAATGGGAAAATTGTTCGATATATATATAGAAAGATCGGAATTTTAATTTTTTTTTATTCATGAAAATTTTGAATTTTACGCACAACCCAACTCCCTCTCTCCCTCTCCTACTTGGGGTTGTCGTGGCTGGGACCCCAAATTTTACATTGTGAATGTGGGTCCATATTGTGGGGGATCACATTTCCATCCAATCAAAATGTAAAATTTGGGGTTGACCCTACAACAACACTCTCCTACTTAGTCTGTTCATTGAATTATGCTTGATATTGGTGATAAGAAGGTTATTGATGTTCATGCATATATCTACTAAAGTAACAATGGGATATGTACAAATTTATTGGGAATTGTGATCTTATTTTTAGAGACATGCTCTGAAGGTGTAACGATCATTAATATAAAATAATTTTGAAATAATCTAGATGGATAATGTTCAACAATGATATGACATCATTGATATAGGAAGTGATTATTTTGAAATTATCTAGATGTATAATGTTCAATATGGTTATAAAAAAAACAATGATATGACATCATTGATCTAGTAAGTGATTTACCATTCATTATGTATGGTGAATTAGATATTGTATGTAAAATTACCACAATATCCTTTTTTAATGTGTGGTTCAAAAGGTGTCATTGTTCTTCAAGGATTCAATAATTTTACACAAGGGCAAATATGTCATTAAGATGTAATAAGCAAAAATTATCTACTATATCAAAATTATACCAAATATCACATAATCCATCACATTATATACATTATCAATACATAAGATTTAAGGTGGATTTCGTATATAATAATAATATTATTAAATTTGCGAATAACATGAAAATTAAGTATTGCCAGAATACTATTATGTTGGATATTTTTGTTTGCAGGTTAATTGTATTTTATTTTGTTTATAATTTTATATTAAACTAATAAATTTTCTGGGTTGATAATATCGATTCTCCATCAACTTTAGGTCCTTAAATAGAAATAAGTTTCATAAATCTATGCACGATAAAATTAATCTTTTTTTAGTTTCATAACTTAAATAAATTAATAAGATAATTTTTTTTGAAAATCCTTTTATAGTTTTATGGTAACATTCATATCATGATTATTATATTATTTTTTTTTTTGTTTCATTTCACGACTTCAAAGCCAAATATGTTAATTAGATTTTACATTAAATTATTATTCTATATATTTAGTATTTCTATCTTAGTTTTTTGTATATATTTAAAGAAGGAAAAGTGGATGCAAAATTTTCATTGAAAATATCGAAATTAAATAGTGGTTGTGGCTGGTGGGCAAAAATAAAAGAGGCATTTGACGCTATTTGATGGTTGACTAGCTTCGTTTTCCCCTTCTTTTGTTTAATCTGTATTAACTTTTGCCATGTGTTGGAAAAACTAATTGAAGACAAAAAACAAAGCCTAGAGGCTTGAGAATCACTATCAATTAAACAATATTTCAACACTATAGAAATATGTTTCGCATTATATAACAAGGCATGAAAATTCATTTGAGAAAATACAGGAAAAATTAAGAATGAATTGTTCTTCATGGCTTCTTCTATTTATATAATGAAGATGCATTTTCATGAAAGAACAAAACCATTCATTAGTGGTGCATTGAAAGTTCACAACCATTCGTAAATGGTTCCATTGAAAGGTTACAACCATTCGTCTATCGAAAAGTCACAACCTTTTGAATGGTTGCACTGAATCAGCCACTTTTTCGAAATAAAACAAAACTAAAAAATAATTAATTTGATAATCATCAAGCCCAAGATGGCTCAAGTGCTTAATATTGACTTGTAATATAATTACAAAGTCCAAGACCACTTTCATAATTAAGCCCACACAATTAGGCCTTACTATTTTAATATTACAAATGGGTATCTCATTATAAGTATCCAAACTATTCAATATTCTTTCAATGTGGAATTACTTTGGCATTACACACAAATATATAACAACCCCCCACTAATTTGTGTGTAACATTTCCTCTTGACAAATATCACGAATACAAGGAGGTATCTCTCAATTTGGACCTCCAATTTGTGTGCATATGTTAAAGTTTTTAACTAAGTTAATGTTATCTAATGTATATTGAATTGTAAATGATGCGTGTAAAATGTATCGCAAGTGTACGGTGTCAAGTTTTAGTATAGGAGTTTGAAAGTACGGATGTCGAACCCACAGTGATTGAAAATTAAGTTATACTAAATACTACTATAATTAGAAAAAGTCTCAAATTTATTTAGACAATCAATAGCATAATTATTAAACTAATCTACTAAAATAAAATAAATTAGCAAGAATAAAGGCCCAAAATATTATCAAGAATAACCTATACCATATTTGTGTTCGTTCAAATCAACTTTAATTAGTCAAATGGTCATTGTCTCTAGTCATGAATATGTGAGAAACTCAAGAGCAAAGTGAATAAAATTTTTAAATTTTCACAAATAAGATCAATTCTTCATCATCGGCGTTCACAATTACTTCAAATCACGACTTAAGACACAAAAAGAAAAAAAACGACTAAAATAGACACAAAACACAACACATAGAAATCCAAAAAACAAACATCTTCAATGTTTAAACACCCCCCAAACTTGAAATCGTGCATTGTCCTCAATGTACCATACAATGTATAAAATAAGGGACAACACACCTACCTGCGACGACCATCGTCAGTAATCGTCGCCATCTCATGCACATGGTATTGTGAGAAGATGATGATAGGGACCTCCGCATCCATATAGACCTGTAACGAGAAAATAAACCTTCCACATGACCGAAATAAAGATGCTTTTCCCGCCTCTTCGGTACACCATCAGAACCAAATGCAAGAGGGCAAAGAAACAAAGTTGGTCTCAGAGCTAAAAAGGGCCTCAAATAGAACAAGGGCGAAAGCCCATTACCCCCTGTAAAATTAAATAAGTCAGAGAAATTTCAAGCCCAGGAGTCAGAAAATTATCAAGCCCACAGACCCATCACTATTCAAATACCTCTCCAATACTGTTCAATTATCGCCAATTTGATTCCTTGATTTTACGGTTAATAGTGATCAAATTTTTTTCCGGTTAATCAATTAATTATTTTTTTACAAAGCTATATATAATTTAATCAGTTAAATATTTTGATAAAAAAATATCATAAAACTATATTTAATTACTAAATAAAATTGATATATTTTCTTACAAAGTTATTTATATATATATATATATATATATATATATATATATATATATATGTTAAAATTGTAATAGGGACAAAAAATTAGATATTTAAAGTTATATGCCTGATATATAATAAAATAATCATATCACTATTTTTAATTATTTATTAAAATCATAATATACACCAAAATTTGTAATAGTATAACATTCGAGTAAGTGATTTCAACAAAAACCCACTGATGAAAAAGGGTTTTTTATAGGTACACTAACTGTCAGTTAATTAAAGGATTTGGATCAACTTTCATCAGGCTCACGGGTTTTCCTAATTCAACCTCCGGTCTGGTTTTTAAAACCATGCTTTATTCATTTTACTATACTAAGGATTGGCTACATTTTGTATACTATATTTATCTTTGGGTTGAAATTAATGTCACATAAGAATATGCTCCGATATTAGTGATATTAGTTATCTACATCGATGAACAATATATTTATGTCATATTATGTATTTTTTGGAATAATAATTAAACACTCATGTGATCCGTCTGCATAAACATTGAAAATGAAATGATAATTACACCTTAATAGTTAGAACTTGAAGTCTAATGGGCTTTAAATATACTACCAAAAGTTATTACTAAAATAGTGGGCAAATTACCAACATGGAACCGGGCCTAATTGGTGTGTTTGACCTCCTAAATTAGTGGGCTTGTGGCCCATTCTATAGCTTATTTTTCAATCCAAGCAATCCACAAAATAATAATTATTAAATAAATACATTTTTAAAAAAAATTAAAATCCACCAATGTTGTCGCGGGATACCTTTTTTTTTTTAAGTAAAAAAAGGAGGGGGAAATTATGCAACCAACATGAATCGAACCCAGGACCAATCGTTTAGGTAGTGGGTGCTTTGCCAACTGAGCTACCACATGTCGTCGATGGGGTACCTATTTACTTATACTAAAATGAAACAATACATAAGAGAGAGATCATATCAAAATAATTCATCAAGCTGTGAAATTGGAGGTTAATGCAAGGATCTTGACATACATCTCTATTTTTCTGGTGTTGTCAAATAGCACCCATTCCACAAATTTTAAATCTATCATTTATGATTAACTCATTGACAAAAGTAACATTATATGTACAGAAAGAATAGCAAGCCTATACTTTGTTTAAACACATTATATTTTATTAAAAAATATTTGTGTCCCTTCACAATAAATCAATTCACCTGATTCTATCCAAAGCTTTGGGCTCCTCGTACGGTGTCTTAAGTAGTTCCTTCGCACTTGTCCTCTAAAAGGAAATGAAAAAGAAACAAGCTATATACACAAAACAACATCAAAGGAAAAAGAACATTTTTGTTATATGTGGCACGTTTGTTGGCGAGACATTGTTTGCTATACTAATAGCCATATTGGGGGGCTTGTTCTTTTTGCCCATTTAATCGGAAATATGCAGGTTTCAAAAAATCAATCTTCATATTCAAAATCTTGTCTTTGTGAAGAAAATCAAATACTACCAATTACTAAACAAATCCAAGTATTAAGAAGAGCAAGATTCAAGAAGGGCAAGGTGCAATAATGGGAAAATTGTTCGATATATACAGAAAGATCGAAATTTTGATTTTTTATTCATGAGAATTTTGAATTTTATTTACGCTCAACCCAACTCCCTCTCTCCCTCTCCTACTCGGGGTTGTCGTGGCTGAGACCCCAAATTTTACATTGTGAATGTGGGTGTGAATGTGGGTCCATATTGTGGGGGATCACATTCCCATCCAATCAAAATGTAAAATTTGGGGTTGACCCCACAACAACACTCTCCTACTTAGTCCGTTCATTGAATTATGTTTGGTGTTGGTGATAAGAATGTTATCGATGTCCATGCTTATCTCTAATGAAGTAACAATGAGATATATACAAATTTATCGGGAATTTTGATATTATTTTTAGAAGCAATGCTCTCGAGGTGTAACGATCATTGATATAGAATAGTTTTGAAATAATCTAGATGAATAATGTTCAACAATGATATGACATATTTGATCTAGGAAGTGATTATTTTGAAATAATCCAGATGAATAATATTCAACAATGATATGGTTATAACAATGATATGACATCATTGATCTAGGAAGTGATTTATCATTCATTATGTATAGTGAACTAGATAATGTATGTAAAATTACCACAATATCCTTTTTAATGTGTGGTTCAAAAGGCGTAGTATGGTTCTTCAAGGATTTGAGTAATTTTACACAAGGGCAAATATGTCATTACAATGTAATAAGCAAAAAATTATCTACTATCTCAAAATATGGTATAATCCATCACACTATATAAATTATCAATATGTACCAGTTTATCGTCATTCATATTACACATCCCTCACTCAGCCAACAACAATACATTATTGTATTACAATAATATCACATAAGTCATAATAATATTAAAATTATGTTGCTGGAAATATGACACAGGGGCTTGTAATTGACCTCAATGTTATTTTTTTTGGCCTTACACACATTATATTATATATTATAATTACACCAAATTTTGACATTAGGGGTTTGCCCGAATGGTTGTCATACTCCCACACTGAGAATGATTCAATATGAAATCTTTTTAACTCCAAAATCCCCATCCCATGCTCCAAAAAAAAAGTATTACATGCAAAATACAGAATATTTAAGGTGGATATCGTACATAATAATACTATTAAATTTGCGAATAACATGAAAAATAAGTATTGCCAGAATATTATTATGTTGGATATTTTTGTTTGCAGATTAATTGTATTTTATTTTGTTTATAATTTTATATTAAACTGATAAAATTTCTGGGTTGATAATATCGATTCTCCATCAACTTTAGTTCCTTAAATAGAAACAAGTTTCATAACTCTATGCACGATAAAATCAATAACTTTTTTAGTTTCAGAACTTCAATAAATTAATAAGATAGTATTTTTGAAAATCCTTGTATAATTTTATGGTAACATTCATATCATGATTATTATATAAATTATTATTTTTTTCATTTCACGACTTCAAAGCCAAATATGTTAATTACATTTCACATTAAATTATTATTCTATATATTTAGTATTTCTATCTTATTTTTTTGTACATATTTTGTTATGAATTAATGCACTTAATTCCCGATCAAGAAACGAATATGCACAGCCATTTTCAGGAATATTCCGGCAGAACAATTCATTCACAGAACCTTACGAACATGGACATCGACATCATGAAGGCATGAACCGATAAACTTTTGGCATGAATACTTACACACGCACAGACAGATTAAATGATAAATGAAAGCACACGCACACAAGAGATAAATCACATAAAGCAATATCAATGAAATTAGAAGAAGAAAAAAAAGAAACACGACAAAAGATTTTACGTGGTTCCGCCTCAACATCTGCCTACTCCATGGGAGTAGATTTCATTGATAATCTTCAAGTATACAAGGCTTACAAATACATGAATTCACATCATAATCCACTTCTATGTATTTCAATGGATTGCACAAGAATTCACTCTCTTTTGCCCCTAAAAAAAGCTCTCAGATTTCCAAGCCCTCTGCCTCTCGATGCTTATCTTTTGTGCCTCACATTTCTTCGTTTTCTTGCCTCTCCCCTCAAGCCTCTGCCATGTCCATCATGTCCATTATATATTGGTATAACTTGGTCACTGGTTCAGCAGGTTACCATGTTGCATTTCAAGCCAGTCACCAGGTCATATTCAACTGCCGTTCAACTGCTACAAATCACCATTTTATTGGCGCTAGTATAATGCACCGAACCAAGCTTCAACCTACTAGCTATGACAAAATTTGGATTGAATTTTTGATAAATATTTAACATTCTCCACCTTATCAACTAATTCAATCCTCCATACCAACAATACATGTATCCTTATACACCGAACTCTTCGCCACTGGTTCATTCAACCGACCACTCAATGATCAAGCTCCAGAACAATCGATGACACGAGGTGTATCCGAGATTGAAGGCCACTGCTCATTCTCCAAGAATCTGTAGCTCCACCTGGCTTTAATCTCACCATCGAAGCTCCACATCGATCCATGTATTCTCTTCTCCACTCCAATAAATTGTAGAGCGGGAATTCTTTTCCCATCATCCAATGATGCCAAGAACTTCCCCAAGAAATACCCAGACCCTTCATCAATCTATTGAGTCATTTGAAGACCGGATATGGATCCCCATGTTCTTCCTTGAATCATCTTTTCATAGGTTTAAATTCTCTCGGCCATCTTTCACGTCCGTTTCACCTGTTTTAGTTCTGTCTTCCATGCATTGTTCATACGGTTCAGTTCTTCTCTCGTGCAATACCATTTATGCGCATCGGGAAGAAAGAACGTTGGAACATCACTCCAAGAACTCAATCTGATCTTTTATCTTTCTTGATTCCCTCGATGCTCGCCAAGATCTAGAAAGGAGCCTCTGCTCCGATCTCTTTCTTCCCCCAAAGAACTGCACGCTCGATCGACTAAGAACTCCAAGAAGCAGCTTCTGTTATTTCTTGATTCCAAGAAAGCTCCTGCTCTTGCATTGTTCATTTCTCACGGACTTCCAAGAATCCGCAAGACTGGCTAGGTGCACTCTTGAATTCCACTGGACTTCCCGTAACCGCTCACTGCTCCAGATTAATCCCTTCAAGGACTCCAAGAAGCAATTGCTATATTCTGCCTTTTCTCATTAATCGTTCACTCTTATTCTTCTTGGACACTAACCGCTGCTCCATTTCAATCCTTTGGCTACCTCTTCTTGATGTTCTTGATCGTTATTTCTTGTCGTGGTCGAATCCCACGGACTGCACCAATTGTTATGAATTAATGAACTTAATTCCCGATCAATAAACAAATATGCACAGCCATTTTCTGGAATTATTCCAGCAGAACAATTCATTCATAGAACCCTTACGAACATGGACTTCGACATCATGACGGCATGAACCGATAAACTTTTGGCATGAATACTCACACACGCACAGACAGATTGAGGGATAAATGAAAGCACACACACAAGAGATAAATCACAGAAAGCAATATCAATGAAATCAGAAGAAAATATAAAGACACGACACAAGATTGAAGAAAATATAAAGATCACGACACAAGATTTTACGTGGTTCGGTCTCAACGTTGGCTTACTCCACGGGAGGAGATTTCGTTGATAATATTCAAGTATACAAGGCTTACAAATACATGAATTCACATACTAATCCACTTCTATGTATTACAATGGATTGCACAAGCATTCACTCTCTTTTGCCCCTAAAAAAACTCTCAGATTTCCAAGCCCTATGCCTCTCGATGCTTTATCTGTTGTGCCTCACATTTTCTTCATTTTCTTGCCTCTCCCCTCAAGCCTCTGTCGTGTCCACCATGTCCATTATATATTGGTATAACTTGGTCGCTGTTTCAGCAGGTTACCATGTTGCATTTCAAGCCAGTCACCAGGTATTCAACTGTCGTTCAACTGCTACAAATCACCATTTTATTGGCTGCTGGTATAATGCACCGAACCAAGCTTCAACCGACTAGCTATGACAAAATTTGGATTGAATTGTTGATAAATATTTAACATATTTAAAGAAGGAAATGTGGATGCAAATATTTCATTGAAAATATCAAAATTAAATGGTGGTTGTGGCTGGTGGCAAAAAAAAAAATGGCATTAGAAGCTATTTGGTGGTTGACCAACTTCGATTTCCCCTCATTTGTTTAAGTCCAAACCAGTGTTCGGCTATTAATCTATATAAACTTTTGCAATGTCCTAGGCAATTACTGTTCTTCTTTTTAATAAATTTTGGTTTATCTAATTAAAAAAAAAGAACAGTGAACTAGCTAATTTGTATCTGTACTTATTTTTAATATTAAGTATACTATGTTGAGACTTGTCACATATTGAGAAACTACAAGCTTTGTGAGCTCCTTATAAGATACATGGGCAATTCCACTTATTGCCAATTGGTTTTGAGTTGGAACCTCATGTATTCTTCACATGATAACAGACATAGGTAGGATGGTAATGTGACGGGTTCAGACCTGGACCCGCTTCAACCGGGTTTGGAAGCGGGGCGGGGCGGGTCCTGGGATTGTCTGAACCCGCCCGGATCCGCCTCACTATGCATTTTTAGTTTTTTTTTTTAAAAAAATTTAATATGGAATATACATTTCACTTTTTTGATTGAACAATAAAGTTTCATTATTTAATTTTATATCAAAATTCATGTGTTCATGTTAAAGAAGTTGGACATTTTGAAGGGAATGAGAGCAGATTAATAAATATTTGGTTGCTTAAAGATAGTTTTACAATGCTTATTATAAATATTTACTAAAGAAAACATGAAATTCAATCACAAAACTCAATTTTTGTGTTTCAAATTAATTTCTAGCTAAATATTTGGCTGGGCGGGTAAAACCCGCCGGGTTCGCGGGTCTAAGCGGGGCGGGACTGATTCGGGTTTTATGTGTAGTGGGGCGGATCTTGGGATTGGCCAAACCCATCCAAACTAGCCCAGTTGCCATCCCTAGACCTAGGTTTCAATCATGTATAAGAGTTGGCTTGCTCACCGTCACCCGTATTATCAGTCCACGTGTTTAACTTATATAATGTCACACTTGAGAGGGCGTGTTGAGACTCGTCACACATTTGGAAACTACAAGCTTTGTAAGCTTCCTATAAGATACATGGACTAATTTCCAGCAAAACCTACAACACAATGAATCAAAGGCGCGTGTCGCCAATTTCCAGCAAAACCTACAACACAATGCAATAATGAGATAAGAAATTAACAAAAACAGTGTAACAAAGAATGGGTTTGTTTGATGATGCCCTTAAGGGCAGTGCCCTTAGGGGCATCAACACCGTTCATTTGGAATCTTTTTTTTAAAAAGAAAAAAAGATTCTATATGGATGGTGGATAATGCCCTTAAGGGCAGTGCCCTTCAGGACAGCAACAAACAAACCCAAAAAATGTATATGGACCACCAAGCTTCAGAGACTGGTGGGTTAAAGTACACCATTCCCTTTTCAATCAAATCAATGGATTTGGACAGCTCTACCTACTTGCAAGGGAAAATTATCAACGTGACTATCATATCCTATGAGATATTATCCCACGTAGAGGATGACTGACCCAAATTTAATTTGAGGAGTGAACTACTTAAAAGGAAAATTATCAATGTGACTACCATATCACATTCGGTATTATTCCATGTAGATGATGACTGATCCAAATTTAACTCACTCCCCAAATTAAATTTGGACCAATCAAATACCCCATGAGTTAGCACTCCAAGAGATAGCATAGAAAGTCCCAAAAATTATTGTGTGTATTCGATGTGGGGTATACACATACACCTGCAAAGTTGATTTACCCAAGTTTGATTAACCATGGTAAATGCGCGGTTCATATTCATTTTGTACGTAGTGGTGCATGCATAGATTTCGCACAGGATATATACAAAAAATTCTCACTTGGAAGCAGGGGCGGATTGACTAAGGGGCAAGCAACAAAAAATTTATCATAAAACAAATATTTTTTTGAAAATTACAGTTTTACCCTAAAATATTGTTGTTTATCCCTTAAAAATTACATTGTGCTCCCCTTAAATTATATTTTGATCCCTAAAAATATTTTTGGCCTAAAATTATTATTTAAATTCACCCTCCAAAAAATATTGCGTCCGCTACTGCTTAGAAGGCCCAACTCAAAACATCTTGGCAACATTTTTCGAAACATCTTTCAATTAAATCTACCCAAATATATTATTTTGAACTAAATACACCTTTTAAAAATATTCTTTCGAATAAATCCATTTTATCAAACCCAAATTTATATAGTTCATTTTCATGACTAAAAGACACATACTGTAAGAAAACAAATTTGTCCATTTTATTTCAAATTTTTTCCTATAATTCATTGAGCAATCACAACAATCTTTTTTCCAAAATTCTATCCTCTAATTTATTGACCGACTGCATTTCCATCGTTTGTTTGGGATTGATTTGCCCATTTATCTTCTTCTTTTGAAAAAGAACCCTTCTGCATCCCCTGTATTTGGTCAAAGATTTTGTCGGAGCCTGTATAAATAGTCATGAAAGGTTCCAAAACAGCTGAGAGTTCTCGGCTGAAGATACTTGAAGCAAGTGGTATTTGACTGGGGTAAAGAAAGGAACTTGGAGATAGAAAGGTGGCGGTTGAAGGTTCTTTAATGGCGGTTGTTGCTTAGTGTATCACATAAGTACAAGAAATCTGGGTTTCTCCTTCAATGTGTTTTGGGCACGTTAGATCTTGGCACCAACCAAATATAATAATAATGTCTGCATCAGCGGGAGGGAAATAAAGCAGAGCAATTTGTTCCCACCATCTTCATTCAGTCAAGTATAGAATAAAACAGCAAAAGAACATACGCAAAGACCAAATAAGTAAAGGACACAAATTTTATAATATAATAATATGCAAAATATTCGAGAGAAATTGAGAAAATGAAAAAGCTTGCAATCTGATACTGTGAGGACCCGCGCTTAACTCATTATTAGTGTATTATCACAATTATGTGCATGCTTTTATAACATTGGAGAATTCATACATTACATCTATAAGATTTTGCGACATTAAACCACTCAATGTTCAATTCCCAATACCGTCCAACTAACACAAGCCTACACCTCATAACACACTAACATGTTCTCAATTCATTATGCAATACTACATAATTAATTGCATGCAACCATGAATGAAAAGAGAAATCTACCAACCTTTATACAACCCATATATATATCAGAATGCTCACATACGAGCATTGAATAATTGAACGTGTATCTAATATATAAGGCATACTACTCAATACCACTATGGGTACCTCAGCCCTAGAAGCGTTCTCAATAAACGACCCGAACTCAACTCCGAAACTGGTGCTGTAGCTGCTCACATGTCCCAATAGAAGCAGCCCCCCCACACGGGGTGAGCATACCAATCTACCATCTCAATAATACCAATATCCCAATTTATAATTCACAGAATATAAAGCTGTAAATTTAAAAGATACTCTATGTATGGTATCGTTATCACATGGGATTTCCTCGTACTGTTCCTGTTCTCATAATAACCAAAACCATCATATTCCCAAAATCAGTTAATGTAATACCCCAAAATCTCAATTAAAAAAATTAGACAAAAATAATTTGAAGCTATCTTCAATGCTACTAAAATAATCATCCTAAACAAAAATTATAATAATAATAATAATAATAATAAATTATGAATTTATGTTTAATTATATTCCATAATATTAGCTAATAAAAGAAAATATTTAATTAAGAATTAGGTATACACATGTCAATACAATTGCCCCAACACATGCCAACTCCTTAAAGCCCCAATCCATGCAAAACCCCTATAAATACCCCCCCCATTTCATCAAATTGAACTCACAAAATGAAGAGCAAGTTTGAGAGAGAGAGAGTGTAGGAAATAGGGTGGAAATAGGGAAAATTATGAGGAAAATAGCAAACCTCCTCCAAAAAATCCGAAAATTTCACACAATCATCCTTATACACCCAGAAAACATTTAGTTTGAGAGGTGTAACAAAATCAAAGCCAAATCACCCAGAAAAATCGAAAACCCGTGAAGAACATTTGCAGAAATGCAACCCAGAAATCTATTTTGAGGTAGCGTGTTCATGCCTTCATTTCTTCTATTTTAAAACTGATTTTGATATTGTGTATAAAATGAAAGTTGTTCAAAATGTGTTAAAGTTTATGGGTATGTCGGCCGATCGCCCAAACGGCCTCCGTACGAACATATTTCCGGCGACCAAAACACCTCGTTAATCATTTCGAAAAATAGAATTCTGGGCAAAATCGGTTTGGAATTTCAAAATGGTTTCTGAACAAATATTGTAGATCGAAACGAGGCGAACCTGCTGTAAAAATTTCAGCCGCGCGTGGGTTCCGCAGCACGGACACGCGCCGTCACGGTGGCGCGTGTAACACACGCGCCGATGAGTTTGACAAAATTCCGGTCGGCGAACGTTGATGGACTGATTTAAGGCATTTCTGGAAAGTTTCGTGAAGTTTCGACTTAAACTTGATTTTTAATGAATTTTCAAATGTTTTATTCAAAATTACCCGGACAAGTGTTGTACAAAAATGATTTGCAGAAGATTTGAATAACATATCTGGGTTTCTAAACACCAAATTTACTTATATTATGTTTATAGGACTTTATTTGACATCTGGGTTCTAAATCGAGCCAATCCAGTAAGACATCAAATAGTGAGGTGAGGTGTACTACCGAATTCTTGTTATATAGCCCTTTTGGCATTTGGCCTGGAATTTACAATATCTTGTTATTCATTATCTCACCTTTTATATATTGTCATCATATTGTACATTATCTCGTCCCATTGGTCATCTTGATCTGCATGTTTATTTATCTTGAATGTTATCGATTACTAATCGATTCCTTTGATTGAACGAATCATTTGACTGAATGACTGAATAGCCCTGGATATTTATCCACTGGACAACGCGGCTTCGGCCCGGAAAGTGAGTCCAATGAACAACGGATGACAGTCCGGGTATATGGTTCATCTGAACAACGCGCACCGTTTTACGGTCCGGAGAATGGTTCACTTGGCTCGTAAATGACTGAATGTACAGATCCTATCTGAATATGTGGGGAAAAGTGCTACACCGAACTGTCTGGTGGGAGCCACCTCTTTAGCCCACGATATTCACTCTGAAATCCTAAATCATCACTGTTCATTATTGACAATTACTTGACTGCAAGATCTTTGTTACATGACATATCATATTGAGAAATTGCATTATTTGATAATTACAGATATAAAGCCATTGTTATTCCCTCACTAAGTCCTCAAAGACTTAACCTCTGTTTTCCTTGTTATTTATTGTGAGTTCCAGATACAGGAGTACCGGAGCTAGAACCAGAGGAAAATTAGGAAAATGGAAATGTTGGCTTACCGGGACTGTTATAGTATTTTTCTCTTTTATTAAGTGTCGGACTATTATAAGGAATTTGTACTGGGATGTATTTTGTTACTAATTAGAATGTATAAACGCTTCCGCTACTAAAATGAATGTTTGACTAAACGCTTCCGCTATTTTCGAAAAGGTTTAAAACCATCGTACGTAATGTTCTTAGAAAATGTGGTACCGGATAAGGGTTAAATTAATTTGTGCCCGAGTCGGGTCCCACAGTTAATCCCCCACATTGATTAACCATGTCCATGCCTACCATGCCAATTTCATATTTAAATATGGATAAATCATTATACTAATTATTACAGATAACACATATATCTATATCATGATTCCACAATTCTATTCCATCACTCGGTCGATAGCAGAGGCATTCTAACCTCTCGCACGCTCAACTGCGGCGGCATAATAACCGGTGTTCGCTCCACAACGATAACATCACAACCATTGCTCGCTCCATAGCGGCCATATAACCGTAATGCGTACCGATTCATTACAACAATAGTATATTATTCATTCTACAATGACAATAATATATATGTCACTATGATAGTGCGTTGCACGTACATGGTAGTCGACCACAAGATTATGGCATTTTCCCAATATCCTGGCTCGTGAAGCATCCATTATTCGCTCGAAAATCTCACAAGAATTGAGCCTTCTGTTGATTTCTTCAACAAGGGAGAAAAATGAGGGAAATGGGGGAAGAGAGAGGAGAGAGAGAGATGAGAGAGTGAGCCGGTAGGAAAATGATTGAATACCGAGTCCACTTGGTATATATAGTAACAAGGCTCCAAAAACCCGAGTCTCAAATACTCACACCCTGACTCACTAAAAATCATGTGCTCAATAATTATCTCCCACTCACTATTTTTTAATTACCAACCTCAATCCAAAGCTCCCTAGACCCCAGATCCCTCTAAAAACACATTTCCAAGGTTTATCACCTTAGAGAGAATAAAATCTCTACCCTTGGATCCGACAACCCCGATAATGGATTTAAAGTCCTCGTGAGTCTCAACACCGTAATGATCTCACAATTACTACAATTAAAATCCATTAAAGATCATAATCCCTCCAGGATTATCACGATAATTTCCGGATATCACAGATACGACGGAGAAGGTGTGATGAAACCAAATTCATAGTAAAATCAAACTTGTGTCTAGCGGTGTATGTAATTTACTCGTAGACATTGTATTTTAGTGCACCGCTTGTTTTTAGTGGTGCATATAAATTACGTGCATCGCTTGTGTCTAGACTCATGCAGTGCATGTAAAAATAATATACATGTATATTTTGTGTCTAGCGGTGCATGTAAATTACATGCACCGCACCGCTAGACCTATGCACTATAGAATCTAGTGGTGCATGTAATTTACATGAATCGATGAGTGTCTGTGCATGTAAATTAGATGCATCGATGGACTCATGATGTATTTAACCAAAAACATATTCATAAAATTTTATATCCAAAGCATTAAATAGAATTTGGAAAAAGCAACCATCAGTTTAAGTGTCAAATGTATTTTTACTTACGAGATTGGACAATCATGAACACGAAAAATAATATCAATAGAAGCTTACGACATAGAGATTCAAAAAAGTTCAAAATATCGATTTACTTTGTTGCATGTTAATTATTTATCTGTTTCATGAATTGGGGAACATTCTACAATTTTTTTGCATATTAATGCATTATATTATACACACACAACGAGTGTGTGTAGGCAGCTAGAATTAACGACGACTAAAGTAATTTAGTACATCAAGTGGTTATTTTACCCATGTGGTCTCGGTAATAGATATTTTACTCTTATGGTTTATAAATATACATTGTACCTCATATGATTTGTAAATACGTATTTTACCCTATTGTCAGTTGCAAAACATAGCGTATTGTCTTCTCATACTGAGACGATGTTCTGCACACAAACCACAAGGGGAAATTGTATATTTTAAAAACTACGTAAATGTAAAATGCATACCATAGGAGGTTCATTATCAAAAACCTTTAGTAATTTGAGCTTCAAGTGGTGGCAATAATCTCGTGACTTTTCAACTAATTATTACCAACTCTAAAACTAAGATGTTGGCATATTTATGTATCAAGTTGGTGTCACAATATATATAAATCCGCTTTGGGCAAGAAATACGAGTGAAGTCAACATAAATATTAACATTCAACGAGGAGCCGAAAATTGGAACATGGCCTTGGACTTAAGGCCAGATTCGATGATCTCATTTGATTTGGGGTCATGTGATTTACATGTTATGTGGATCCTAGGACTCCAAATGCAACTGGTTGAATTTCCTGTGCTATCTAGACCGTGGTGGTGAGTCACTTTTTAGCTGTACATCTAATTTTCTTCAATATTGCCTTGGGTTTTAAGCAATTCAAATCCAAAGAAAAAGAATTAATCTTATATTTATTGACGCCCTTCACATCTTTCAAAATCATATTTTTTTCTAGAGGTAGCGGTGATTTGTTGTATGTGATATTCTTGATAACATTTGCAAAATATAGATCATCATACCCTACACAATTTTCGGAATTTTTTGGCTAGTAATGACAAAAATACTCGTGTTTATGAGAATTGTTTTGCACCTACTCACAAATGATAGGGGCGTTCTGCCTATCTCCACACCATATTGATGTAAGTTGCACCTGATCGAAACCACGTTGAGTAAATTATCACATGATAAAATTATGTCAATTATTTTTCTATTTTTTAGGTGCAATTTATCTCTTATGTTATTCTGTATGCACATATTACCCCATAATGTTATTATTTAGGTGCAAGTTTCTCCTTAGGGGTGCAATTAACATTTTAACATGTAATTTCAAAGTTTCTCCTTAGGGTACACTGTGTATTTTCAAAACCAAATGAGAGTTCCATGCCAAAAACCTTTTATTCTAATATAAATTAATTTTTCTTAAAACCAAATAATAAAATGGTTTTAATAAGATGCAATGACTGAATTAAATATAATAATTTCTTTAAAAAACTAGCAAGTGTCTCATCTTAAGTGAACCATTAATGGGAAGTGCTCAACACAATATGAAATGAAAACTGAAAAGAAGGAAATTAAGTGAACTTAGAAACACTGGTAAATTCAGTCGAGTCGAAAATATTTGATTCACATTCGAAATTATCAAATTCGAGCTAAACTCTAGCCTTATTTTGTTCGATAGTTCGCGAAATGATCGAGAGCTTTAATATTTTATTAATATAGTATAACTAAATATTGTTAAATAATATATAGCTTTCTTGTCTCTATTTTCGAGTTATATTTCGAATACATCGCGAACATGTTCGAATATTTTGAGTCTTGATTCGAACCGAAATCGAACCAAAAAATATTAAAATTCACGAGCTTCGAATCGAACTCGAGTTTGAATCTTAAAATTTTCATGATATTCTCCTCAATTTCGCCGGCTTCTTTATTTTTTACACATTGGATATAATTTATCATCAATCTTAATTTGATAACTAAATTTTGTATATATTTGAAGCTATTTATTGTGGAGAGAATATTATGAGTATAAGATTTTATTCATTTTAATGTACGTGTATTATAATTTTATTAATTGAATTTAATTAAAAACTATGTTTTTAATTTCCAGATATCATCTATACTATACTATATTATAATATTTAAACCCCTTATAAGAACTAACTTAGTATGACCATTTTTACATTCCAAAATTACACTCCTTTTCTTTTTTAAATTACCAATATCTAATTACACTCATGTTCTTACCATCTAAAATATTACTATCACACTTGCTATCTATGTACCAATCAATTTACATTATGACATTCACAATCATACAAATTATCATCATACCTATCATACAAATTTTCGTATTATCCTAAAAAAATTATTAAATTCCAAAAAAATTAAATATAAAAATACTTTATAATCATTTTATAATTTAAATTAAAAAAAAGTTAAAACCACAATAAAAACGAAGTTACAAATCATAACAATTTATAAAAAAAATATATATATACACGCAAGACGTGCAGAATGAGACTAGTAATCATAAGCAAACAAAACGTGTTAAAGTTTGCAAGGGGCAGTGCGTCTCCAATCATAGCCCAATTACTTTACTGCTTTCCAAAATATTCGGAATTCTGTTGAGGAGAAAACAAGTAACTAACAAGTAACAAGACCACGTTCTGTAGACGGTTTTCAGGAACCGCCAGCAGCAGTTTCCAATTTTTCATTTTCAACTGTTCTTCTTGCGTATAAAACAACGCGACGGAACCCTTTAAGAATCCCATCAAACTTAGCAGAAAATCATCGGAATCTAGTATCCAAATATTCCTTGGTTTTATCAACATTGAAGCAATGGAGAAATCGGTGATGGTGGTGGGACTTGATGACAGTGAGCACAGCTTTTACGCTTTGGAATGGACTTTACAGCACTTCTTTTATCCTTCGACGGACATCTCCCCTTTCAAGCTCGTGATTGTTCACGCGAAGCCTTCCGCTGCAATGGCTGTCGGGATCATCGGGCCAGGTATAATCACTCTAACTAATTTCGCTTGCATGTTTCATATTAATCTAGATCCATGTATTCATGTAGACTAATTATTTTGCAGGTAGTGCTGATGCTTTATCTTATGTGGAAGTGGATTTGAAGAAAATTGCAGACAGGGTTTTGGAGAAGGCCAAGGAAATTTGCAACTATAAACTGGTACGTTAATTGAAGAAATTATTAGCAAAAAAAATCAAAAAAATTTGAAAATGTCGTTTCGGGCCGCAAAATCCCCATAGAACTTGACAATGGCAGTTGCTGTTATCGTCGCGGAAATGGTCTCTGTTCGTGACCGTTTAGCGAACCATGATTGTAATTGGAGATCAATTCTAAGCATTGGGAGTTTTTGCAGGTAAATGATGTGATATTGGAGGTTGTGGAGGGAGATTCTAGAATTGTTCTGTGCGAGGCTGTGGAGAAGCACCATGCTTCTATGTTGGTCGTTGGTAGTCATGGTTATGGAGCTATAAGAAGGTAATGCAACGGGCTCCTAAAAATGTAAAAAAAAATTTCTTTCTTTCAGCTAATGCGATTGGTCTTCTTGCAGGGCTGTTTTGGGAAGTGTAAGCGATTATTGTGCTCATCATGCTCACTGCTCTGTGATGATTGTGAAGATGCCCAAGGCTAAATATTAGATTGCAGACACCAAGTTTTATTTTGCATCTGTCAAACTATGCGTAGCTTTTTAAGTTTATTGATGAAACCTGCTTTATGCTGATTTATCTGTAATTAACTCTTATCTTGATCTTTCGTTTACATCATTTTTTTGCATTCCAGTTCCCTCATTTATACCCAACTTAACACTAAGCAATAGCCAAAGCTTTAACCATAATTAACTCATTTAGATCTGCACTGCTTTATGAAGCAATAACAAACTTTGATTATCGTGATTTGAGAGTGTTCCAGGGACAAATTGTTATATGTAGAAGATTCTAAGAATCAAACAGGTTCCTTAATTCAACCATAAAAAACTCCATCTGCAAGGATCTAAAGCATATATGTAGAAACAAGTAGACATAAACGTGCATCCAACTACTCGGCTAGATGGTGACAGCATTCTAAATGTTAAAAAAGCAATGCATGGAAGGAAAACAATACAATTCGTTTTGCACCCACAACCCCATCCATCCAGGTGTTTAAAGTTCCACAACACATAAACACAATGTTTACATCATTATTAATAACAAAGTTGTCAAGAAGATCGTTTAATTCCCTTTTCATCTTTTCAATTGATCAAACAGAAAACATCCATTGATGAGCACCATCTCCGTGTTCCTTACCCTTCTCTGAAGCTGCTCTAAGTTGACGCTGCTCCTCCTTATATATTCGGTTTCTACGTTGGAACAACAACAAATGCAGTAATATCACATGCATCGTTACGAAAATGTGAGGTGAAGGGGGCCAATAACTGCCTATCAGTGGGAAAAACCATTTCTATCAGCATCGTATATGATATGAATGGATTTTATCCCTTTTCTTAATCCGAATTGATAGAAAGGTTAAAACCAATGCTTGTCTTGGTCACTTAGGGTTGAAACTAAGAGCTAACTTTAGAAAAGGAAAAAAAAAAAAAAAGGGTTAATAACCTCAAAGCATTTAATAGTCTAGCTTCTGTGATTTTTTCAACTGGGATTTTGGTTCATACAGAAAAGCCTACATGAAAACAATTCCGCACCCCACCACCATGACAAATTGACCAGACCCTTGGGTTCCTGATATCGCAAATTGTGTGTATGCCATTACACCTCTCAGACAGAATGATGTGTGCATAAATTGAGCAACTAGTATTCAAGCAATTCTAGAAGTAAAAATGCATTCAGTAGCTCAAAATGGCATGCAAATTCACTCAAAACAGAGTGTGTCTTCTTTACAAACCATAAATTGGGAATCATCTGGACGGATCATATCACAGAACTCTCCAAATCAAATCAAATAAAGTGCACATCAACCCCCAATCTAAATAGGACACATAAGAAATAAATGGGAAACGGACGATATTAGTCCCTACAATTGACCACTTAAACACTTTTGGTCCCTAAACCTTTCTATTTGACAATTTTAATCACTAAACTTTTTAAATTTTCCAATTAGCCCTCACCATTAATTGTAGGGCAAAACTATAAAGAAATACCAATTTTATCCTTATATAATAAATTATTGTTTTGCTTAAAGAAAGATCATTAAAATGGTATTAGAGTCTAGGTTTATTTTGGAAATATTATAAAAATGTTTATGAAATTTAGTATTATCCTAACGGAGGAGACTACCTCAATAAATATGGCTCCGAACGAATGTTTAATATGTCACTCATATAGGTGATATTTCCAAAAATTGTAAGAACTTGAACCTTTGGCCGAAGTTCAACGCTTCAATAAGAGATGAAAAATTCTATGAGGAGCCAGTGGTAGCCAAGCTAGAATAAACCGTTATAAAAAGCTGGAAAGGTTGGCTATGAGGTTATTCAGTGTGAACATCAAACTACAGTTCGCATTAGCCGAAGCTCAGGAGGAAGACCATCATGAACACGACGATACGAACCCAGATCCTAATGACCCAAGAGGATCCGGACCAGATGAATATGATGGGAGAACCAACATTTCGAGAAATCGAGCCGGATAGTTCTAAGATATCCAAAGATCTTAGAGAGATCCAGAAGACGGTATAGAGTTATGAGAACAAACAATACCATGACCCATCGCAACTCTATCATATCCAAACTCAGATAGAGATAATGATCAAACATCGTGAGGAAATTCTTGAAAACCTTCGTGAAAATTATGGAAACCTAAACAAATCTATTTTTTGTTTTCTAAATATAGTTGTTTATGTTTCCATAATTTATACTACTAACATGAGTTTCTCCTCTGCATCCGATCGCGAACCACACGTTATGCCAATTGAATTATCTTCTCTAGTCGGATTTTGCAACGAACCCCTGCGCTTTTTCAAATATTCAGTTTACACACATGTGATTTGAAAATAGATAGTTTATGTGGTTTTTAAAATAGACAGTCCCGTATTTTAAAAATGATTGCTTATGTGATTTTCAAATAGCTAGTTTATACATGTGTTTTGAGGCAATTAAGGGGGCAATATGTTATGCTTTGCAAATCAAATTGGGGTAAAATGTCTATTTTAAAAATCAAAGGAGATAAACTTCATATTTTCAAACCACGAGTTTGTAAACTGTTTATTTATAAACAACAGGTAAAGTGTGTATTAGCCCGTAAATTGGTACTCCGTGATCTGCAATATTTTGAGAAAAGTTTTAGATGAAGCTCCTCTTCCACTTTTTTGACTATTTACAGATTTAAAAACTAACATTTAAAATTTGACCTGAGGTGTTTACTTGTCTTACTGTTGAACTGGTTGATTCGGGAGGACCTCAAAATATGAAGTCAATTATCCTTAAAACTGTGTCACTTAATGATGAGAGTCCACGATTAGCTTTGCCTTACCTGGAAGTGGGTTATAGAACTAAAACTTGCAGCTACATCGCACGCACTGTTTTGATAATGCAATCAGATATATTGGTCTATGTCTCCTAATTAATTGTAAATGCATAATTCAGGAAGAAAATTGAACGTGATTTCTAGTTGACTTTGCTCCTACAAGTTTATCTTAATTGATTAAATGCAACTGCAAAATTCATGAGTGATTTCTTGTGTAAGAAAAATCCCACTGAACTTTTTAATCTATATTGAATAAAATCAAGCCTAACACAAGCCTAGCAACGATCAAATCTTAAAATCATGAGTGATGATTTTTAGTTGTACAGCACTCACTTATTACATCACATCCATTTTACCAAACGTTGCCTACAATTGTTACTGCTAATTAAGCAATCAAACATTGTATTTGAAATGTTATGCTTTTAAAAGATTTGAGTTACACACATGACAATAAGTTATAAATTTCAATAAAGCGACACACATATATGATGCAAATATTTTGAATTTTTTCCGATCCCTTTAGCGAGTTAAACCACAATAATCCTCCATTATAATCACCTAGATACATCAATGCTATTAAGAAAGATCACCAATAGATTTTTTTTTTGGGTACTTTTCGCATGTCATTAACTGAAATTATCAAAATAAAATTCTTTTTAAAATATTTAGAAGTAATTAGTTTTTATTTAATTATTTTACGCAGTCACCATTATTCGAATTTACGATAACAATGTGATTTTTTAATTATTTTTATTTTATAATTTATTTGATGGTAACAACTTATACAAAATAATGACAAAAATTTCAAATCATTGAGAGAAATTCAACTTAACAGCAGAATTTACAAATTTATAGAAGTAAATCTGTCATCATTTTTTTTAGTAATTTTTTTAACCCCACCAATAGATTTAGAACTATTAATTAATAAAATAATATAAAATCCAGTTCTCCAGATCAATTTTCCAAATTAAATATTCAAATCCAAAAACTCTGCTTTAGTGGATTCATCATCTCAATTGACAATTTTTTCTTTGATATTCCATATGGTAGTGCCATATGTGACCGATCCAACATACATGTGGTATATTCTCATCCAATATTGAGAATGTATGTTGAACGATTGGATCTACCATATATGCTACCACATGGATATGGGGTAGCCAAGAATATTTCTCAATTGACACAATTTTCAAAGGTGATTGATAATATATCCGATTTCATCAGGATTCACATCTCATGGATGCAATCTTTTTTGCCATAAAATAATTTAGACACACATATCAAAATACATATACTAGTGCTACATTAAGGTTGCATGAACATCGATGTTCACATCAAAACTCGTTTATTTTAAATCACACATGTATCTTGCTAAACATGGAGGAAATTTTTTATAATATTTGTTTTCAATTACATGTTGTCTAAGTCTTATTGAGCTATTGTATTACAGAAAAAATCAACACAGGTTGAATAAATAATTAGAAATATAATTGCTGAATGATCACTCCAATGGTTTTTAGGAGATAGGATTTGTGATCCTGATTCTGATGGATAAATTTGAAAATCACTGCTTGTCATTATATCCACTAGCTATAACTGATATTAAAATCTAATAGTACTTTGATCACCATGGATATGTAGGATGGTGGGAGCTAGTGGTTGCTTAATTAGTTTAAAATTCAACTTGCCTGACAATTGATGTACCGTAACGGCAATATATCTTTGTTACCCATGGGATAATACCGTAAGAATTATTCACCGGAATACTTCTTGGATACTTCTTGGTATTACCCCATGGGATCGTTTGCTTCGTTGATTGATTGAGACACTTTGCGAGTAGGAAAGAACCACTGAGGACGATCCCTAATCAACTAAAAACAACAGTTTTCTTACGTAAATTATTTAGAGATAAAAAAATCCACCATGCCATTATAAATATGGAAATATGGGCCACCTGCTTGCGTGCATATACTGATATTTGTCATTTCTTGCTTTCTTCAACAATTCTGTCTTTCTCGTCGTACTTGTATTTTCCATGGGAATTACAGATCAAGAGCTCCAACCAGTAAAGGAAGGTAAGATATACTCTTGGATTAGCATTATTACATATCTCGACTCACAGTCGCTGCCCGAGCATCGTTGTTCACCCACCAGGCGCGGATAGCCGTTCTGATACCACTGTAGGGTATCCGCCTTGGCATCCCCATGTGTACCTGCAAAACAAATACAAATACACACAATGCAAATATAATAGTAAACTCAAAAGGATATCGAGTCAGGCTCAGAGCTGCTATTTTCCCAATCTACGTCACCGAGAAACCTAGGTAAAGACAGGAAGGTGAAGGCAACACCCAACACCACACTCCCTTTAGGTTCCACACTAAAGGGAGGCGCTCTAAATCAGACTTAGGGTTAAGAGGGGGGGATTAGTTTATGTTAAATAAGGGATTAAAGAATTATGGGCTTAACTAATTGGGCCACAATACCCAACAGACTCTAACCTAGTTATTGAGTCTTGAAAAACCAATTGTTCAACTATGGTGTTAATTGGTTGGTCCGATTATTGATGTAATGATTGTATAAGATCATAATTCTAGTCAAACAAGTTAGTCTTAATCTCCAAGTCCATTATCTTGTTTACTAAAGATTTGCTGTTCTTCAACAGGTTTGAAATCTGAAACGAAACATCTAACAGAAAATGTTGAAAACAATAAGAAAACCTCCTCGCCTTGGCTTGAAAAATACCGATGGTGGCTTCAAATGGTGGTCTACTCTTTCTTCGTCTTGGCCGGACAATCGGTTGGCACTCTCTTGGGCGGAGTATACTTCGACAAGGGAGGAAAAAGTAAATGGATGGCAACATTTGTACAAGTTGTAGGATTCCCAGTTCTTTTCCCCTTCCAGTTGTTTACAAAGAAAAGAAAATCGCCTCCGAATTTACCATCACAAGGAAGCCTTCATATCCCTTGATTCTTTCTTTAGTTTACCTTTGTATAGGCATATTTGTAGCAGCAGATTGCATGCTATACCCAATTGGTCTCCAATATTTACCAATAACTACATATACTTTGATCTGTGCAAGCCAGTTAGGATTCAATGCCCTCTTCTCCTATTTTCTGAATGGACAAAGTTCACCCAGTACATATTGAATTCATTGGTACTCCTAACCATATCCTCTGTACTTCTAGTATTTCAAACAGAGCCCGGATACTCAAAAAGTCGTCAGGAAATAAATACACTACGCTTGGTGCATCAGCTGGATACGGGCTGATGCTGTCGTTGACGTAGCTCGCCTTTCAAAAGATCATCAAGAAAGAAACCCTTCGGGAGATTCAATGTCCAACTTGATCGGGTTTGTACAAAGAGTTGTATAAATCAAAGTCTTCTACTGGAATCATTCCATGAGTTGGAAGAAAGGGATATTTACGTGGTTCGAAAATTGTCTACGTCCACGAGAGGCAAACACATTTTATTGAAAATTTCAGACGAAAATTACAAACTCTTCATGATCACCTCATAACTCATAGAAAACAAGCAAAGGCCGATGGCATGCTAAACTTAGGTCATGTGTAGAGACCCTGCGATAAAATACAAAAAAAGAGAGATGGAAGAAATCCAAAATAATAATAATATCTTGCATCTGATGTGCACGGTGCAGCATAAGAAATTTATCATAAATGTTCCCATTTCAAATGTTAGACTCTTGAGCACGTGAAACTAGTCATATGCACGTGCATATAACAAATAAAATATAAAGTTACTTACTTTACTACTTCTGTGAGCTCATAATTAACATGCTACTCCACCTAGTAAATATAATGATTCATCTCTAATTATTGGTTACGTGTGAGTTTTCTTGAGACTCCAAATTGATTGGTAATCTTAAGGACCAAGTTGATTGGTGAACATGTCAATCATGTAATTTGGTCCACAGCACATCATGAGAGTTGGCAAAAAACATATAAATCCAGGAAAACATGTGGTCTCAAAATTTTAATAAATGATAAACCATTCTAATAAACGAACATTTAAACTGAAATTGTATTCATGGAGGGATCAATTTTGAATAAATTAGACCATGCGATGAGCAGATATTATAAAATCATATCGGCCGAAACAATTCTTGGAAGAACCGCTTAAATTTGTAGAAGCGGAACTTTCAGGAGACCAACTCAAGAATGGATCAGAACAACACTTGCTTTAAATAATTCAGTATATGCTATATATGCCCAAGTCTTTAACATAGCATATCAATTTAGAATATATATAATAATGGCTACCACATATGCCGTCAAAAGAATTGATGTTTTTTCATAGTAACAACACAAAGATCTTTTCATAGATGGTGAATCCAATTTCCATAATCCAAGAACTAGCCAGTAGCTCATCTTATTTGGTATTACAATAAGGAGTTCCAGTGCTGATGAACATAATGAATGGAATAACTAGAAGTTTGAAAACAACCACAGGGAATTCACCAAGAGAATAATTGATATAGTATGCCCGTTTATGCTCCAAAGTCAATGAAGATAACTTCCAACCATTTCTAAATTCGAGCATGAAACTAACGTGTGAGCAGCAACTTAGTCACATGAAAAATTAAGTCAGCAAATACATCAATACCTGGTGGGCAGCAAAGTAGATAGAGGTGGTGTAAAGCTCAAGGTGATGAATGTACTCATCAAAATCACAAAAAACCAGTCCAAAATTCAGGAGTAAACTAGCAATTCAGTCAGATACACTACGTAAATTCCAGCAAGATGTCAACAATAATAATTCAAAATGAAAATCGAACAACCCTTAGCAGGAATAAGTCTTGTGGTAAATAGGGGTGGTAGTTTTCTCCAATAACCAAGCGGTTTTTTGGATTCTAGTGAACTATGCAAGCCTTGGCCAATATAAGCGTGTAGATGCAAGACCAAGAATCTCAGCACAATTAACCATTGTTATGGAAATATCACAAGATATTAAATAAAGAATTAATCATAACTCAGCTGAAATGCCAAAGCCAGTTGAGAATATCAGAGAAATCGTGAAGCGGCATCCTTTTCCTCATCAGGTATGGTCCGAGACGAAGGCCAGCAACTCATGTACCACTGCAAAGATCGCACAGCCATAGCCGTTGCCTCCAGCTTCGACGCGCCCAGCAATGGGCAGCACAACATGCCAACACCTCACGAGCAGCCCCAGAGACCATTGTCTCAAGCTCATCGTTAAGTCGTCACCACCTGAAAGTCTAAACCCAATACCGAAATACACTGCACGTGAAGCTCCCAAGTTGTCAAGCTCTTCGGGGGGTGCATAGGGACGACCGGCTTCGTAAAAAGGGAGGGAATAGTTTTATCTTCCAGGATTTTTTTTAAAACCCCTCTCTAGACGATAGTTTTTATCTCCAAATATCAACGTCTTAGTTTGATGTTCCCACAAACGGCGTCAATTGTTACTTTATTTTTTGGTTCGATTTGTAACAATAAATTTATATGCAAGAAATAGATAGAACACTAAGATTTTTACGTGGAAAGCCTCGAGGGGAAAAATACGGGGTCTAGTCTAGTATAAATCTTCACTATAATACCAAGAATTACAATAATTGTTTTGTGCAACAATGGAGGAAGAAAAATCAGACAGAAAATGGTGCAGAGGGAGAGTTGTTGAAGGCAATGATGAAGCCTCTTTCCTTCCCCACTAACCTACTGTTTATTCATCTAAGTTTTTTTGTAAAAAAACGAGCTTTGGTAAGTGGGCCCTTTAATTAAAGGTAATTGAGCCTCCTGATTAGGAAAATTGGAATGTGTTAAGGCATAATGGGCTTGGTAGAATGATCCCTAATATTTTATGAGATCAGATCGAGCCCATAAAATTCGGATACAAACAACAACAAAATAATATCGAGTTATCAGTTACCTTTAGGAATTTGCCCTAAAGATATATCTAATGATCTACAATCGGTCACACAGCCCCGGCCATTTTCCATCGATGACAGAAGGAAAAGGAATCGAGCACCAACTATTCTGGTGTCTCGCTGTCTAATTAATGCGGATGGACTAGTTATTTATCTTTTCTCCTACTATTTTCAATGCCAAATCATAATTTAATAACGTAATATCTACGCCATATTATTAATGTATCATGAATTATTTAATAATCTAAAACATAATTATTTTTTTCAAAAATATCTCGTATTTTAATTTTTTTATCTTTAAAATTTCTAAGCATTTTTAATGATTAAATATATACTTAAAAAACCATTTTTTCCACAAATATAAGCTAAGACAAAGCTCCAGAACGCAATTTTTTTTGAGTTCCCCGACTTGCGGGATGGATAAAAGCTCATGTGCACTTTGGACAGAGTCGAGTTTTAGTTGCATGTGGAGCAAAAAAAATTATTTAGCTCAACCCCAACTAAAAAAAAAAGAACACAATTTTTTGTACCTAAACTAAAATAAGGATCTCAGCAATTTTTAAGGCATTTCACAATAATTTAGAAATTAACCAAATATGGACTTCTTTTGAAAAAAAATGAGATTTGCCATAAAACATAGTCCTTGTCAGTTTTGGAAGCTTTCCATTGATTTATGGAAAATCTTCCAAAAAATCTGAGTGTATTTATGGTAAAATCCAACCTAGATTTATTCCATTAATTATCGCCTTTACTCACCATGCCCCCATAACGCCTATAAATTCGCTAGTATTCCACGCACTTTTCTTCGTACACACCACACTCTTCTACATGGCGCCCTCCAAAAGGTGAAGAAAAAATCACTGGGGCGAAGAAAAATCGAAATAAAATTAATAACAAATGAAAATGCTCGAGTGGTCACATTTTCGAAACGTCGAAACGGGCTGTTCAAAAGGCAAACCGAGCTGTCTACGTTTATGCGAGCGGCCAAGATCGCCATCATAGTCTTCTCCCCTTGTAGAAGAGCCTATTCATATTCGGCAGCCCTAATGTTGACTTTGTGACAGACCATTCTTGAATCAATTTCCGATGCCGAACATATGCATAATCTTGAGCATGGAACGAATCTGCAACAGTTTGAAAGATCGGTGTGATGAAATAAATGAGGAAAAAAAACCTAAAAATCAAGAAAAGGAAGGGAAGGGAGATTGAAGAGGAGCCTTGAAAGTTTTCCGAAACCGAGCATTTGGACGGAGGATATGGATTTGTGTGCATTGAAAGAGATGAAGGAGAAATTGAAAGGCTTCGAGAAACAGTCTTATTGGGGGGGGAGAGGATCAATCGGCCTGAGTCAGGGTCAGGGGTGTGGGGAAAGGTTCCGAGTCATTTAGTTGATGTTAAGGTTTCATGTTTGGAGATGGAGGGAAATGAATCTCCACTTCATCTGATTGGCTGAAATTATGAGTTGTATCAGACTTGTTCCTGCCTGAATTCTGGCTGGCACAAGGACAATACCGTAATGCTTAAATTTATAATCCAAAATGATTTTGACACATGTCAATATAAAATTGGACTCCACGTTCCAGTTAAGAAATGTGAATACACAAAAACAACTAAGCCTTTAATCCCAATAAAATATGATAGGTTACATGAACAATAGAGAGAATCAAGTCGAGTCGAATATATATATATATATATATATATATATATATATAATATATATATATATATATATATACACACTCACTCTCATACCATATTATAAAGATTTATATTTAAATTGTGTAGGCGAGATTTGTGACTAAATATACTTGGACTTAAGAAGTTCCAAGTTAGGTTAATTATTTCATGTGGAAACTTGTGCTTAATAGAGTGCCAACTAATTTGCTAAGAAAAACAACTTGGATGTGTATAGTGGAGTTGATTGTGTTTTTGCAATAATGATGATGATGTTGTCAATCATTTATTTATTGCGTGCCCATTTGCAAGCTATGTTTGGAAAATTGTTATTCGTTGTTGGGAATTATTTCTGTGCGTCACAATCTTATTGAACATCATTTGATTTAGCATCAAGGTTTGAATCCATTCAAGAGGTATTTTACAATTTGAATGGGTTGTGACATTGCATTGTTTGGATTATTTGGAAGAGATGAATGATGTCATATTTTAAGGGCTAGAACCGAATAATGATTGTTATAGAGAGAGAATGAGATGTTAGAATTTGGTCTTGGTTCTCCTCGTTTATTCATCGTAATATTATCTTTTGACCAATTGGTTTGTGAACCTGATTTTTGTTTTTCATTGTATTTCAAACGGGTAATTTAGTTATAATGTTACATTGATGATTACGTCTTGTAACCTATGAATATTTTTCTTATCAAATGCATATACATGAATTTAAAAAGAGTGGTCTTCCTACTAAATCCCTCAGGTGTTGCCATTTGGACAATTTAAATAACGTTTGTTTTAAATATATTTAAAATGACATATTCTCTGAAATAAGTAGGGACAAATTAGGAAACGAAAGATTTGTTTAATAATCCAACAAATAACGGACATATAGTTAACATAGTTGAAAACCTTTGATAAAAAAATAATGTCATATTTTTTATCTAATATATATGTTTGTTTATACTTTGGCTCAAGTATTTCATTGATTTGCTTCTATATTCAACATATCATGATTTGAAACAAAGTAATTGCAAACAAAACCAACGAGCTAGCGCCGTTTGGAGACTTCCCAAGAACCCCAGCCTCTCCCTCTTTCCTTTTGCGATTATACAACAAATTAACACATGAAATCACAAATT
>CAJQUN010001840.1:0-42985 GCA_907163345.1 Haberlea rhodopensis
CCAATGAGCAACCACTGCTCTGATACACTAATGTAAGGACCCCGTATACTTAACCCTTGATTAGTGTATTACCTACCCACTATGTGGTTTACATGCTTCTATAAAATGTCTTCGGGAACATCTGATGATTACTTAATCATTGCTGTCAATGATTGACTCATCTGTTTGCCCTTAACAAAACCACCTTGGTGCCCATTACACCATTTGTAAACTTTTATAAAAAATTTGGGCAGAGTCTCCCCATAAAAGAGCTATCCCGAAAAAAAGAGCACAGCATATAACATAATTCCCGGCCAGGGAACACATATATACTCAGCAGAAAGCAGTAATGCAATAAATTCCCAGCCAGGAAGACACCACACATATGACGACAAAGGTGGGTTTCAACACCCACATAATACACCAATGACTCTCTTATCATTTAGCAATTCTACCTCTAATTGCATGCAACATAGAATGAAAGAGAGAAAGGCTCATGCCTTTACATACAACCCATATACAAGTATAATCGTGCTCACATGCGAGCATCATGAATATGTATAAAACCATCATGGGTTATATGTGGTACTCTATACGATACCGTGCTCCATCAAGCCCTGGTACCGCAATCCTGGGAGTACATCCAATCAACAGCTGAGCTCATCTCCAAAGCCATCGCGATGTACCTGTTACCTGTCCCAACAGAGACAGCCCCCAACGGGGTGAGCATACCAATTCCACAATTTCATAATCATAATGACATAGTACATAATTTACGAAAATGTAAATATTGTGGAACATATATGATAATCCGGATGGTATCATCCTCATCATAGCGTACCCCTGTAATAACCCTGTTCTCAAAAAGATAAATCATCAAATCTTGAATATGCAGAGTAATCATCATATTGGTTAACCCTAGCCAGGTCAAATCAGTAACCTTCAACACATCTTACTTTATTTGGCAATGATGGTTAACATTTCATAACATCATTTCATAACATCGTTCATAACATCGTTTCATACATCTTTTCATAACATCTTTTCATAACATCTTACTTAATTTAGCATAATTAGCAACATTCATAACATCATTTCATTAACATCGTTTCATAACATCTTTTCATAACATACTTACTTCATCTAGCAATTATCATAAATTCTAGATATCATATTGAGATTTCCTTAACTTCGATACTGGTTAATCACTTCTCTGATTAACTACGTCTCTGTTCCTATTATACCCATAGGGAAATAAAAAACAGATATCCTAGATATCTTATCAATACCACATTCTCATTTCTTACTTCAAGGTAACGTCATACTATGGGTGTTTGCTCCGTAGCAACCACACCTCATCATTGGCTCGCTTCATAGCGGCACTGAGCATTCCACCATGTGAAACAGCATATCGTAACCAAGTCCAGATACCATCATAGTAAAACATATGTTCATATATCTTAAATCATGCATCATACTTGTAAAATCATTTAAACTATGCTCGTACGCTAAACGTACCTTAAATCTCGAAGTCCGAACCAAACCTTGCTCGAGTTCCATGCCCCGAGGAACGATGTGCTAGAACGATAAATAATTCACAATTATTTACGAACATGTAACACATGCTCAAGCACATTCATAACCATTCAAAATATTGTCAACACACGACAATAAATCATTTAAAAGACCCGGGGAGGGTACATGCAGGGAGGGAAAACGAATGCGATAATATCGAAAATTGTTCAAGAAACATCCTACAAAATTCGAACCCTAACTCACAATTCGAAACCCAACCAGCATCATAATACACCTAAGATGTGAATTAAACCATCAATGGCAGAATCATCACCTTTGCCAAAAACCCCCAATAATTCGAAAATTAGACCCTACGAAATTGGGGAAATTCGAACCATAACATCTTAATTCGATCCCACTTAAGCATCATAATTCATTTAAGCATGAATAAATCGAATCCTAACAAGAATTATCATCCTCATGCCAACAATCCCCAAAATCGAACATAAATCCCCCACACATCATGAAATTCGAACCAACCTCCACAAATTCGAATTCAATCCTCAAAATTCGAACATAATAATTCACAATAGGTAGGAAAATACATCATAAGCATGGAAAAGGGGTAAGGAACGTTACCCAACGAAATCGGAAGCAAAATCGGACGAAATCCGATGAACCCTAGAAATTGGGGATCGCCGCTCTTTCTCAAAATTCGACCTCAATCGCGATGAAACTTTCAATTGCCGGAGGGGAAATGAGCGCCTGGACAGACGAAGCCGTGGGTAGGTCGGACGCGCCGATCGGCGGCGGGACGGCGGGGCCGAAGCGCTTTTTGCGCGCGGGCAGGGTATGGCAGCGCGGAGATCGCGACGCGGGGAGGAGAAGAAGATTTGGGGCTTAGGGCTGAAAATGAAATAAATTCTAAAAATTTTGGGTTTAAATGGTTATTTATAGCAAAAAATACCCGAAAAATTAATAGCCCCACAAATACATCATGATTCCTTAAAAATCATCTGTTTTCAAACTTCTCTCTCTAACTCCAAAACCCCCTACCGGTGTTCACATAGCACCCGAGATCGAGGACACATCAAAAACCCAAACTCTTAGGTTTTTCAACGTAATGTGAATACAATCTCAACCTCTGGATCCAAACGATCCCAACTACCAATTAAACGAGCCAGAAGGCCAACATCGCGATTAAACTCCAAATCGCCACGTAAAACCACTTTAGGGAAGT
The DNA here is from genome assembly GCA_907163345.1 of Haberlea rhodopensis. Lineage (NCBI taxonomy): Eukaryota > Viridiplantae > Streptophyta > Magnoliopsida > Lamiales > Gesneriaceae > Haberlea > Haberlea rhodopensis. The sequence goes on from CAJQUN010001840.1 coordinate 2,735, forward strand.
ATTAACATACGGGATTAACACCTATAATCCCTGGTAACATCACATGTTACATTTACACCGTTATGACATTTGACTTTCATAAATCAGCCCGGGCTGACATCAGAGAGGCCGTATAATTTTTTTCTTCTAGGAAAACCCTAAAACCGAGTGAAAAATTCTTACGCCTTTTTGAAAACTCATAATTGGAATCTGCCAAAGCCAATATGTTACATTTACACCGTTATGACATTTGACTTTCATAAATCAGCCTGGGCTGACATCAGAGAGGCCGTATAATTTTTTTTCTTCTAGGAAAACCCTAAAACCGAGTGAAAAATTCTTACGCCTTTTTGAAAACTCATAATTGGAATCTGCCAAAGCCAATATGTTACATTTACACCGTTATGACATTTGACTTTCATAAATCAGCCTGGGCTGACATCAGAGAGGCCGTATAATTTTTTTTCTTCCAGGAAAACCCTAAAAACGAGTGAAAAATTCTTACGCCTTTTTGAAAACTCATAATTGGAATCTGCCAAAGCCAATATGTTACATTTACACCGTTATGACATTTGACTTTCATAAATCAGCCTGGGCTGACATCAGAGAGGCCGTATAATTTTTTTTCTTCTAGGAAAACCCTAAAAACCGAGTGAAAAATTCTTACGCCTTTTTGAAAACTCATAATTGGAATCTGCCAAAGCCAATATGTTACATTTACACCGTTATGACATTTGACTTTCATAAATCAGCCCGGGCTGACATCAGAGAGGCCGTATAATTTTTTTTCTTCTAGGAAAACCCTAAAACCGGAGTCAAAAATTCTTACGCCTTTTGAAAACTCATAATTGGAATCTGCCAAAGCCAATATGTTACATTTACACCGTTATGACATTTGACTTTCATAAATCAGCCCGGGCTGACATCAGAGAGGCCGTATAATTTTTTTTCTTCTAGGAAAACCCTAAAACCGAGAGAAAAATTCTTACGCCTTTTTGAAAACTCATAATTGGAATCTGCCAAAGCCAATATGTTACATTTACACCGTTATGACATTTGACTTTCATAAATCAGCCTGGGCTGACATCAGAGAGGCCGTATAATTTTTTTCTTCTAGGAAAACCCTAAAACCGAGTGAAAAATTCTTACGCCTTTTTGAAAACTCATAATTGGAATCTGCCAAAGCCAATATGTTACATTTACACCGTTATGACATTTGACTTTCATAAATCAGCCCGGGCTGACATCAGAGAGGCCGTATAATTTTTTTTCTTCTAGGAAAACCCTAAAACCGAGTGAAAAATTCTTACGCCTTTTTGAAAACTCATAATTGGAATCTGCCAAAGCCAATATGTTACATTTACACCGTTATGACATTTGACTTTCATAAATCAGCCCGGGCTGACATCAGAGAGGCCGTATAATTTTTTTTCTTCTAGGAAAACCCTAAAACCGGGTAGAAAAATTCTTACGCCTTTTGAAAACTCATAATTGGAATCTGCCAAAGCCAATATGTTACATTTACACCGTTATGACATTTGACTTTCATAAATCAGCCCGGGCTGACATCAGAGAGGCCGTATAATTTTTTTTCTTCTAGGAAAACCCTAAAACCGAGAGAAAAATTCTTACGCCTTTTTGAAAACTCATAATTGGAATCTGCCAAAGCCAATATGTTACATTTACACCGTTATGACATTTGACTTTCATAAATCAGCCTGGGCTGACATCAGAGAGGCCGTATAATTTTTTTTCTTCTAGGAAAACCCTAAAAACGAGTGAAAAATTCTTACGCCTTTTTGAAAACTCATAATTGGAATCTGCCAAAGCCAATATGTTACATTTACACCGTTATGACATTTGACTTTCATAAATCAGCCCGGGCTGACATCAGAGAGGCCGTATAATTTTTTTTCTTCTAGGAAAACCCTAAAACCGAGGTAAAAATTCTTACGCCTTTTTGAAAACTCATAATTGGAATCTGCCAAAGCCAATATGTTACATTTACACCGTTATGACATTTGACTTTCATAAATCAGCCCGGGCTGACATCAGAGAGGCCGTATAATTTTTTTTCTTCTAGGAAAACCCTAAAACCGAGTAGAAAAATTCTTACGCCTTTTTGAAAACTCATAATTGGAATCTGCCAAAGCCAATATGTTACATTTACACCGTTATGACATTTGACTTTCATAAATCAGCCCGGGCTGACATCAGAGAGGCCGTATAATTTTTTTTCTTCTAGGAAAACCCTAAAAACCGAGTGAAAAATTCTTACGCCTTTTTGAAAACTCATAATTGGAATCTGCCAAAGCCAATATGTTACATTTACACCGTTATGACATTTGACTTTCATAAATCAGCCCGGGCTGACATCAGAGAGGCCGTATAATTTTTTTTCTTCTAGGAAAACCCTAAAACCGAGTGAAAAATTCTTACGCCTTTTTGAAAACTCATAATTGGAATCTGCCAAAGCCAATATGTTACATTTACACCGTTATGACATTTGACTTTCATAAATCAGCCCGGGCTGACATCAGAGAGGCCGTATAATTTTTTTTCTTCTAGGAAAACCCTAAAACCGAGTGAAAAATTCTTACGCCTTTTTGAAAACTCATAATTGGAATCTGCCAAAGCCAATATGTTACATTTACACCGTTATGACATTTGACTTTCATAAATCAGCCCGGGCTGACATCAGAGAGGCCGTATAATTTTTTTTCTTCTAGGAAAACCCTAAAACCGAGTGAAAAATTCTTACGCCTTTTTGAAAACTCATAATTGGAATCTGCCAAAGCCAATATGTTACATTTACACCGTTATGACATTTGACTTTCATAAATCAGCCCGGGCTGACATCAGAGAGGCCGTATAATTTTTTTTCTTCTAGGAAAACCCTAAAACCGAGTAGAAAAATTCTTACGCCTTTTTGAAAACTCATAATTGGAATCTGCCAAAGCCAATATGTTACATTTACACCGTTATGACATTTGACTTTCATAAATCAGCCCGGGCTGACATCAGAGAGGCCGTATAATTTTTTTTCTTCTAGGAAAACCCTAAAACCGAGTAGAAAAATTCTTACGCCTTTTTGAAAACTCATAATTGGAATCTGCCAAAGCCAATATGTTACATTTACACCGTTATGACATTTGACTTTCATAAATCAGCCCGGGCTGACATCAGAGAGGCCGTATAATTTTTTTTCTTCTAGGAAAACCCTAAAACCGAGTGAAAAATTCTTACGCCTTTTTGAAAACTCATAATTGGAATCTGCCAAAGCCAATATGTTACATTTACACCGTTATGACATTTGACTTTCATAAATCAGCCCGGGCTGACATCAGAGAGGCCGTATAATTTTTTTTCTTCTAGGAAAACCCTAAAACCGAGTGAAAAATTCTTACGCCTTTTTGAAAACTCATAATTGGAATCTGCCAAAGCCAATATGTTACATTTACACCGTTATGACATTTGACTTTCATAAATCAGCCCGGGCTGACATCAGAGAGGCCGTATAATTTTTTTTCTTCTAGGAAAACCCTAAAACCGAGTGAAAAATTCTTACGCCTTTTTGAAAACTCATAATTGGAATCTGCCAAAGCCAATATGTTACATTTACACCGTTATGACATTTGACTTTCATAAATCAGCCCGGGCTGACATCAGAGAGGCCGTATAATTTTTTTTCTTCTAGGAAAACCCTAAAACCGAGTGAAAAATTCTTACGCCTTTTTGAAAACTCATAATTGGAATCTGCCAAAGCCAATATGTTACATTTACACCGTTATGACATTTGACTTTCATAAATCAGCCCGGGCTGACATCAGAGAGGCCGTATAATTTTTTTTCTTCTAGGAAAACCCTAAAACCGAGTGAAAAATTCTTACGCCTTTTGAAAACTCATAATTGGAATCTGCCAAAGCCAATATGTTACATTTACACCGTTATGACATTTGACTTTCATAAATCAGCCCGGGCTGACATCAGAGAGGCCGTATAATTTTTTTTCTTCTAGGAAAACCCTAAAACCGAGTGAAAAATTCTTACGCCTTTTGAAAACTCATAATTGGAATCTGCCAAAGCCAATATGTTACATTTACACCGTTATGACATTTGACTTTCATAAATCAGCCCGGGCTGACATCAGAGAGGCCGTATAATTTTTTTTCTTCTAGGAAAACCCTAAAACCGAGGTAAAAATTCTTACGCCTTTTTGAAAACTCATAATTGGAATCTGCCAAAGCCAATATGTTACATTTACACCGTTATGACATTTGACTTTCATAAATCAGCCCGGGCTGACATCAGAGAGGCCGTATAATTTTTTTTCTTCTAGGAAAACCCTAAAACCGAGTGAAAAATTCTTACGCCTTTTTGAAAACTCATAATTGGAATCTGCCAAAGCCAATATGTTACATTTACACCGTTATGACATTTGACTTTCATAAATCAGCCCGGGCTGACATCAGAGAGGCCGTATAATTTTTTTTCTTCTAGGAAAACCCTAAAACCGAGTGAAAAATTCTTACGCCTTTTTGAAAACTCATAATTGGAATCTGCCAAAGCCAATATGTTACATTTACACCGTTATGACATTTGACTTTCATAAATCAGCCCGGGCTGACATCAGAGAGGCCGTATAATTTTTTTTCTTCTAGGAAAACCCTAAAACCGAGTGAAAAATTCTTACGCCTTTTTGAAAACTCATAATTGGAATCTGCCAAAGCCAATATGTTACATTTACACCGTTATGACATTTGACTTTCATAAATCAGCCCGGGCTGACATCAGAGAGGCCGTATAATTTTTTTTCTTCTAGGAAAACCCTAAAACCGAGTGAAAAATTCTTACGCCTTTTTGAAAACTCATAATTGGAATCTGCCAAAGCCAATATGTTACATTTACACCGTTATGACATTTGACTTTCATAAATCAGCCCGGGCTGACATCAGAGAGGCCGTATAATTTTTTTTCTTCTAGGAAAACCCTAAAACCGAGTAGAAAAATTCTTACGCCTTTTTGAAAACTCATAATTGGAATCTGCCAAAGCCAATATGTTACATTTACACCGTTATGACATTTGACTTTCATAAATCAGCCCGGGCTGACATCAGAGAGGCCGTATAATTTTTTTTCTTCTAGGAAAACCCTAAAACCGAGTGAAAAATTCTTACGCCTTTTTGAAAACTCATAATTGGAATCTGCCAAAGCCAATATGTTACATTTACACCGTTATGACATTTGACTTTCATAAATCAGCCCGGGCTGACATCAGAGAGGCCGTATAATTTTTTTTCTTCTAGGAAAACCCTAAAACCGAGTGAAAAATTCTTACGCCTTTTTGAAAACTCATAATTGGAATCTGCCAAAGCCAATATGTTACATTTACACCGTTATGACATTTGACTTTCATAAATCAGCCCGGGCTGACATCAGAGAGGCCGTATAATTTTTTTTCTTCTAGGAAAACCCTAAAACCGAGTGAAAAATTCTTACGCCTTTTTGAAAACTCATAATTGGAATCTGCCAAAGCCAATATGTTACATTTACACCGTTATGACATTTGACTTTCATAAATCAGCCCGGGCTGACATCAGAGAGGCCGTATAATTTTTTTTCTTCTAGGAAAACCCTAAAACCGAGTGAAAAATTCTTACGCCTTTTTGAAAACTCATAATTGGAATCTGCCAAAGCCAATATGTTACATTTACACCGTTATGACATTTGACTTTCATAAATCAGCCCGGGCTGACATCAGAGAGGCCGTATAATTTTTTTTCTTCTAGGAAAACCCTAAAACCGAGGTCAAAAATTCTTACGCCTTTTTGAAAACTCATAATTGGAATCTGCCAAAGCCAATATGTTACATTTACACCGTTATGACATTTGACTTTCATAAATCAGCCCGGGCTGACATCAGAGAGGCCGTATAATTTTTTTTCTTCTAGGAAAACCCTAAAACCGAGTGAAAAATTCTTACGCCTTTTTGAAAACTCATAATTGGAATCTGCCAAAGCCAATATGTTACATTTACACCGTTATGACATTTGACTTTCATAAATCAGCCCTGGGCTGACATCAGAGAGGCCGTATAATTTTTTTTCTTCTAGGAAAACCCTAAAACCGAGTGAAAAATTCTTACGCCTTTTTGAAAACTCATAATTGGAATCTGCCAAAGCCAATATGTTACATTTACACCGTTATGACATTTGACTTTCATAAATCAGCCCGGGCTGACATCAGAGAGGCCGTATAATTTTTTTTCTTCTAGGAAAACCCTAAAACCGAGTGAAAAATTCTTACGCCTTTTTGAAAACTCATAATTGGAATCTGCCAAAGCCAATATGTTACATTTACACCGTTATGACATTTGACTTTCATAAATCAGCCCGGGCTGACATCAGAGAGGCCGTATAATTTTTTTTCTTCTAGGAAAACCCTAAAACCGAGTGAAAAATTCTTACGCCTTTTTGAAAACTCATAATTGGAATCTGCCAAAGCCAATATGTTACATTTACACCGTTATGACATTTGACTTTCATAAATCAGCCCGGGCTGACATCAGAGAGGCCGTATAATTTTTTTTCTTCTAGGAAAACCCTAAAACCGAGTGAAAAATTCTTACGCCTTTTTGAAAACTCATAATTGGAATCTGCCAAAGCCAATATGTTACATTTACACCGTTATGACATTTGACTTTCATAAATCAGCCCGGGCTGACATCAGAGAGGCCGTATAATTTTTTTTCTTCTAGGAAAACCCTAAAACCGAGTGAAAAATTCTTACGCCTTTTTGAAAACTCATAATTGGAATCTGCCAAAGCCAATATGTTACATTTACACCGTTATGACATTTGACTTTCATAAATCAGCCCTGGGCTGACATCAGAGAGGCCGTATAATTTTTTTTCTTCTAGGAAAACCCTAAAACCGAGTGAAAAATTCTTACGCCTTTTTGAAAACTCATAATTGGAATCTGCCAAAGCCAATATGTTACATTTACACCGTTATGACATTTGACTTTCATAAATCAGCCCGGGCTGACATCAGAGAGGCCGTATAATTTTTTTTCTTCTAGGAAAACCCTAAAACCGAGTGAAAAATTCTTACGCCTTTTTGAAAACTCATAATTGGAATCTGCCAAAGCCAATATGTTACATTTACACCGTTATGACATTTGACTTTCATAAATCAGCCCGGGCTGACATCAGAGAGGCCGTATAATTTTTTTTCTTCTAGGAAAACCCTAAAACCGAGTGAAAAATTCTTACGCCTTTTTGAAAACTCATAATTGGAATCTGCCAAAGCCAATATGTTACATTTACACCGTTATGACATTTGACTTTCATAAATCAGCCCGGGCTGACATCAGAGAGGCCGTATAATTTTTTTTCTTCTAGGAAAACCCTAAAACCGAGTGAAAAATTCTTACGCCTTTTTGAAAACTCATAATTGGAATCTGCCAAAGCCAATATGTTACATTTACACCGTTATGACATTTGACTTTCATAAATCAGCCCGGGCTGACATCAGAGAGGCCGTATAATTTTTTTTCTTCTAGGAAAACCCTAAAACCGAGTGAAAAATTCTTACGCCTTTTTGAAAACTCATAATTGGAATCTGCCAAAGCCAATATGTTACATTTACACCGTTATGACATTTGACTTTCATAAATCAGCCCGGGCTGACATCAGAGAGGCCGTATAATTTTTTTTCTTCTAGGAAAACCCTAAAACCGAGTGAAAAATTCTTACGCCTTTTTGAAAACTCATAATTGGAATCTGCCAAAGCCAATATGTTACATTTACACCGTTATGACATTTGACTTTCATAAATCAGCCCGGGCTGACATCAGAGAGGCCGTATAATTTTTTTTCTTCTAGGAAAACCCTAAAACCGAGTGAAAAATTCTTACGCCTTTTTGAAAACTCATAATTGGAATCTGCCAAAGCCAATATGTTACATTTACACCGTTATGACATTTGACTTTCATAAATCAGCCCGGGCTGACATCAGAGAGGCCGTATAATTTTTTTTCTTCTAGGAAAACCCTAAAACCGAGGTAAAAATTCTTACGCCTTTTTGAAAACTCATAATTGGAATCTGCCAAAGCCAATATGTTACATTTACACCGTTATGACATTTGACTTTCATAAATCAGCCTGGGCTGACATCAGAGAGGCCGTATAATTTTTTTTCTTCTAGGAAAACCCTAAAACCGAGTGAAAAATTCTTACGCCTTTTTGAAAACTCATAATTGGAATCTGCCAAAGCCAATATGTTACATTTACACCGTTATGACATTTGACTTTCATAAATCAGCCCGGGCTGACATCAGAGAGGCCGTATAATTTTTTTTCTTCTAGGAAAACCCTAAAACCGAGGTCAAAAATTCTTACGCCTTTTTGAAAACTCATAATTGGAATCTGCCAAAGCCAATATGTTACATTTACACCGTTATGACATTTGACTTTCATAAATCAGCCCGGGCTGACATCAGAGAGGCCGTATAATTTTTTTTCTTCTAGGAAAACCCTAAAACCGAGTGAAAAATTCTTACGCCTTTTTGAAAACTCATAATTGGAATCTGCCAAAGCCAATATGTTACATTTACACCGTTATGACATTTGACTTTCATAAATCAGCCCGGGCTGACATCAGAGAGGCCGTATAATTTTTTTTCTTCTAGGAAAACCCTAAAACCGAGTGAAAAATTCTTACGCCTTTTTGAAAACTCATAATTGGAATCTGCCAAAGCCAATATGTTACATTTACACCGTTATGACATTTGACTTTCATAAATCAGCCCGGGCTGACATCAGAGAGGCCGTATAATTTTTTTTCTTCTAGGAAAACCCTAAAACCGAGTAGAAAAATTCTTACGCCTTTTTGAAAACTCATAATTGGAATCTGCCAAAGCCAATATGTTACATTTACACCGTTATGACATTTGACTTTCATAAATCAGCCTGGGCTGACATCAGAGAGGCCGTATAATTTTTTTTCTTCTAGGAAAACCCTAAAACCGAGTGAAAAATTCTTACGCCTTTTTGAAAACTCATAATTGGAATCTGCCAAAGCCAATATGTTACATTTACACCGTTATGACATTTGACTTTCATAAATCAGCCCTGGGCTGACATCAGAGAGGCCGTATAATTTTTTTTCTTCTAGGAAAACCCTAAAACCGAGTGAAAAATTCTTACGCCTTTTTGAAAACTCATAATTGGAATCTGCCAAAGCCAATATGTTACATTTACACCGTTATGACATTTGACTTTCATAAATCAGCCCTGGGCTGACATCAGAGAGGCCGTATAATTTTTTTTCTTCTAGGAAAACCCTAAAACCGAGTGAAAAATTCTTACGCCTTTTTGAAAACTCATAATTGGAATCTGCCAAAGCCAATATGTTACATTTACACCGTTATGACATTTGACTTTCATAAATCAGCCCGGGCTGACATCAGAGAGGCCGTATAATTTTTTTTCTTCTAGGAAAACCCTAAAACCGGAGTAAAAATTCTTACGCCTTTTTGAAAACTCATAATTGGAATCTGCCAAAGCCAATATGTTACATTTACACCGTTATGACATTTGACTTTCATAAATCAGCCCGGGCTGACATCAGAGAGGCCGTATAATTTTTTTTCTTCTAGGAAAACCCTAAAACCGAGTAGAAAAATTCTTACGCCTTTTTGAAAACTCATAATTGGAATCTGCCAAAGCCAATATGTTACATTTACACCGTTATGACATTTGACTTTCATAAATCAGCCCGGGCTGACATCAGAGAGGCCGTATAATTTTTTTTCTTCTAGGAAAACCCTAAAACCGAGTGAAAAATTCTTACGCCTTTTTGAAAACTCATAATTGGAATCTGCCAAAGCCAATATGTTACATTTACACCGTTATGACATTTGACTTTCATAAATCAGCCCGGGCTGACATCAGAGAGGCCGTATAATTTTTTTTCTTCTAGGAAAACCCTAAAACCGAGTAGAAAAATTCTTACGCCTTTTTGAAAACTCATAATTGGAATCTGCCAAAGCCAATATGTTACATTTACACCGTTATGACATTTGACTTTCATAAATCAGCCCGGGCTGACATCAGAGAGGCCGTATAATTTTTTTTCTTCTAGGAAAACCCTAAAACCGAGTAGAAAAATTCTTACGCCTTTTTGAAAACTCATAATTGGAATCTGCCAAAGCCAATATGTTACATTTACACCGTTATGACATTTGACTTTCATAAATCAGCCTGGGCTGACATCAGAGAGGCCGTATAATTTTTTTTCTTCTAGGAAAACCCTAAAACCGAGTGAAAAATTCTTACGCCTTTTTGAAAACTCATAATTGGAATCTGCCAAAGCCAATATGTTACATTTACACCGTTATGACATTTGACTTTCATAAATCAGCCCGGGCTGACATCAGAGAGGCCGTATAATTTTTTTTCTTCTAGGAAAACCCTAAAACCGAGTGAAAAATTCTTACGCCTTTTTGAAAACTCATAATTGGAATCTGCCAAAGCCAATATGTTACATTTACACCGTTATGACATTTGACTTTCATAAATCAGCCCGGGCTGACATCAGAGAGGCCGTATAATTTTTTTTCTTCTAGGAAAACCCTAAAACCGAGTGAAAAATTCTTACGCCTTTTTGAAAACTCATAATTGGAATCTGCCAAAGCCAATATGTTACATTTACACCGTTATGACATTTGACTTTCATAAATCAGCCCGGGCTGACATCAGAGAGGCCGTATAATTTTTTTTCTTCTAGGAAAACCCTAAAACCGAGTGAAAAATTCTTACGCCTTTTTGAAAACTCATAATTGGAATCTGCCAAAGCCAATATGTTACATTTACACCGTTATGACATTTGACTTTCATAAATCAGCCCGGGCTGACATCAGAGAGGCCGTATAATTTTTTTTCTTCTAGGAAAACCCTAAAACCGAGTGAAAAATTCTTACGCCTTTTTGAAAACTCATAATTGGAATCTGCCAAAGCCAATATGTTACATTTACACCGTTATGACATTTGACTTTCATAAATCAGCCTGGGCTGACATCAGAGAGGCCGTATAATTTTTTTTCTTCTAGGAAAACCCTAAAACCGAGTGAAAAATTCTTACGCCTTTTTGAAAACTCATAATTGGAATCTGCCAAAGCCAATATGTTACATTTACACCGTTATGACATTTGACTTTCATAAATCAGCCCTGGGCTGACATCAGAGAGGCCGTATAATTTTTTTTCTTCTAGGAAAACCCTAAAACCGAGTGAAAAATTCTTACGCCTTTTTGAAAACTCATAATTGGAATCTGCCAAAGCCAATATGTTACATTTACACCGTTATGACATTTGACTTTCATAAATCAGCCTGGGCTGACATCAGAGAGGCCGTATAATTTTTTTTCTTCTAGGAAAACCCTAAAACCGAGTGAAAAATTCTTACGCCTTTTTGAAAACTCATAATTGGAATCTGCCAAAGCCAATATGTTACATTTACACCGTTATGACAATTTGACTTTCATAAATCAGCCCGGGCTGACATCAGAGAGGCCGTATAATTTTTTTTCTTCTAGGAAAACCCTAAAACCGAGGTCAAAAATTCTTACGCCTTTTTGAAAACTCATAATTGGAATCTGCCAAAGCCAATATGTTACATTTACACCGTTATGACATTTGACTTTCATAAATCAGCCCGGGCTGACATCAGAGAGGCCGTATAATTTTTTTTCTTCTAGGAAAACCCTAAAACCGAGTAGAAAAATTCTTACGCCTTTTTGAAAACTCATAATTGGAATCTGCCAAAGCCAATATGTTACATTTACACCGTTATGACATTTGACTTTCATAAATCAGCCTGGGCTGACATCAGAGAGGCCGTATAATTTTTTTTCTTCTAGGAAAACCCTAAAACCGAGTGAAAAATTCTTACGCCTTTTTGAAAACTCATAATTGGAATCTGCCAAAGCCAATATGTTACATTTACACCGTTATGACATTTGACTTTCATAAATCAGCCCGGGCTGACATCAGAGAGGCCGTATAATTTTTTTTCTTCTAGGAAAACCCTAAAACCGAGTAGAAAAATTCTTACGCCTTTTTGAAAACTCATAATTGGAATCTGCCAAAGCCAATATGTTACATTTACACCGTTATGACATTTGACTTTCATAAATCAGCCGGGCTGACATCAGAGAGGCCGTATAATTTTTTTTCTTCTAGGAAAACCCTAAAACCGAGTGAAAAATTCTTACGCCTTTTTGAAAACTCATAATTGGAATCTGCCAAAGCCAATATGTTACATTTACACCGTTATGACATTTGACTTTCATAAATCAGCCCGGGCTGACATCAGAGAGGCCGTATAATTTTTTTTCTTCTAGGAAAACCCTAAAACCGAGTGAAAAATTCTTACGCCTTTTTGAAAACTCATAATTGGAATCTGCCAAAGCCAATATGTTACATTTACACCGTTATGACATTTGACTTTCATAAATCAGCCCTGGGCTGACATCAGAGAGGCCGTATAATTTTTTTTCTTCTAGGAAAACCCTAAAACCGAGTGAAAAATTCTTACGCCTTTTTGAAAACTCATAATTGGAATCTGCCAAAGCCAATATGTTACATTTACACCGTTATGACATTTGACTTTCATAAATCAGCCCGGGCTGACATCAGAGAGGCCGTATAATTTTTTTTCTTCTAGGAAAACCCTAAAACCGAGTGAAAAATTCTTACGCCTTTTTGAAAACTCATAATTGGAATCTGCCAAAGCCAATATGTTACATTTACACCGTTATGACATTTGACTTTCATAAATCAGCCCGGGCTGACATCAGAGAGGCCGTATAATTTTTTTCTTCTAGGAAAACCCTAAAACCGAGTGAAAAATTCTTACGCCTTTTTGAAAACTCATAATTGGAATCTGCCAAAGCCAATATGTTACATTTACACCGTTATGACATTTGACTTTCATAAATCAGCCCGGGCTGACATCAGAGAGGCCGTATAATTTTTTTTCTTCTAGGAAAACCCTAAAACCGAGGTAAAAATTCTTACGCCTTTTTGAAAACTCATAATTGGAATCTGCCAAAGCCAATATGTTACATTTACACCGTTATGACATTTGACTTTCATAAATCAGCCCGGGCTGACATCAGAGAGGCCGTATAATTTTTTTTCTTCTAGGAAAACCCTAAAACCGAGTGAAAAATTCTTACGCCTTTTTGAAAACTCATAATTGGAATCTGCCAAAGCCAATATGTTACATTTACACCGTTATGACATTTGACTTTCATAAATCAGCCCGGGCTGACATCAGAGAGGCCGTATAATTTTTTTTCTTCTAGGAAAACCCTAAAACCGAGTGAAAAATTCTTACGCCTTTTTGAAAACTCATAATTGGAATCTGCCAAAGCCAATATGTTACATTTACACCGTTATGACATTTGACTTTCATAAATCAGCCCGGGCTGACATCAGAGAGGCCGTATAATTTTTTTTCTTCTAGGAAAACCCTAAAACCGAGTGAAAAATTCTTACGCCTTTTTGAAAACTCATAATTGGAATCTGCCAAAGCCAATATGTTACATTTACACCGTTATGACATTTGACTTTCATAAATCAGCCCTGGGCTGACATCAGAGAGGCCGTATAATTTTTTTTCTTCTAGGAAAACCCTAAAACCGAGTGAAAAATTCTTACGCCTTTTTGAAAACTCATAATTGGAATCTGCCAAAGCCAATATGTTACATTTACACCGTTATGACATTTGACTTTCATAAATCAGCCCGGGCTGACATCAGAGAGGCCGTATAATTTTTTTTCTTCTAGGAAAACCCTAAAACCGAGTGAAAAATTCTTACGCCTTTTTGAAAACTCATAATTGGAATCTGCCAAAGCCAATATGTTACATTTACACCGTTATGACATTTGACTTTCATAAATCAGCCTGGGCTGACATCAGAGAGGCCGTATAATTTTTTTTCTTCCAGGAAAACCCTAAAACCGAGTGAAAAATTCTTACGCCTTTTTGAAAACTCATAATTGGAATCTGCCAAAGCCAATATGTTACATTTACACCGTTATGACATTTGACTTTCATAAATCAGCCCGGGCTGACATCAGAGAGGCCGTATAATTTTTTTTCTTCTAGGAAAACCCTAAAACCGAGGTAAAAATTCTTACGCCTTTTTGAAAACTCATAATTGGAATCTGCCAAAGCCAATATGTTACATTTACACCGTTATGACATTTGACTTTCATAAATCAGCCCGGGCTGACATCAGAGAGGCCGTATAATTTTTTTTCTTCTAGGAAAACCCTAAAACCGAGAGAAAAATTCTTACGCCTTTTTGAAAACTCATAATTGGAATCTGCCAAAGCCAATATGTTACATTTACACCGTTATGACATTTGACTTTCATAAATCAGCCTGGGCTGACATCAGAGAGGCCGTATAATTTTTTTTCTTCTAGGAAAACCCTAAAACCGAGTGAAAAATTCTTACGCCTTTTTGAAAACTCATAATTGGAATCTGCCAAAGCCAATATGTTACATTTACACCGTTATGACATTTGACTTTCATAAATCAGCCCGGGCTGACATCAGAGAGGCCGTATAATTTTTTTTCTTCTAGGAAAACCCTAAAACCGAGAGAAAAATTCTTACGCCTTTTTGAAAACTCATAATTGGAATCTGCCAAAGCCAATATGTTACATTTACACCGTTATGACATTTGACTTTCATAAATCAGCCCGGGCTGACATCAGAGAGGCCGTATAATTTTTTTTCTTCTAGGAAAACCCTAAAACCGGGTCAAAAATTCTTACGGCATTTTGAAAACTCAAAATTGGAATCTGCCAAAGCCAATATGTTACATTTACACCGTTATGACATTTGACTTTCATAAATCAGCCCGGGCTGACATCAGAGAGGCCGTATAATTTTTTTTCTTCTAGGAAAACCCTAAAACCGAGAGAAAAATTCTTACGCCTTTTTGAAAACTCATAATTGGAATCTGCCAAAGCCAATATGTTACATTTACACCGTTATGACATTTGACTTTCATAAATCAGCCCGGGCTGACATCAGAGAGGCCGTATAATTTTTTTTCTTCTAGGAAAACCCTAAAACCGAGTGAAAAATTCTTACGCCTTTTTGAAAACTCATAATTGGAATCTGCCAAAGCCAATATGTTACATTTACACCGTTATGACATTTGACTTTCATAAATCAGCCCGGGCTGACATCAGAGAGGCCGTATAATTTTTTTTCTTCTAGGAAAACCCTAAAACCGAGTGAAAAATTCTTACGCCTTTTTGAAAACTCATAATTGGAATCTGCCAAAGCCAATATGTTACATTTACACCGTTATGACATTTGACTTTCATAAATCAGCCCGGGCTGACATCAGAGAGGCCGTATAATTTTTTTTCTTCTAGGAAAACCCTAAAACCGAGTGAAAAATTCTTACGCCTTTTTGAAAACTCATAATTGGAATCTGCCAAAGCCAATATGTTACATTTACACCGTTATGACATTTGACTTTCATAAATCAGCCTGGGCTGACATCAGAGAGGCCGTATAATTTTTTTTCTTCTAGGAAAACCCTAAAACCGAGTGAAAAATTCTTACGCCTTTTTGAAAACTCATAATTGGAATCTGCCAAAGCCAATATGTTACATTTACACCGTTATGACATTTGACTTTCATAAATCAGCCTGGGCTGACATCAGAGAGGCCGTATAATTTTTTTTCTTCAGGAAAACCCTAAAACCGAGTGAAAAATTCTTACGCCTTTTTGAAAACTCATAATTGGAATCTGCCAAAGCCAATATGTTACATTTACACCGTTATGACATTTGACTTTCATAAATCAGCCCGGGCTGACATCAGAGAGGCCGTATAATTTTTTTTCTTCTAGGAAAACCCTAAAACCGAGGTAAAAATTCTTACGCCTTTTTGAAAACTCATAATTGGAATCTGCCAAAGCCAATATGTTACATTTACACCGTTATGACATTTGACTTTCATAAATCAGCCCGGGCTGACATCAGAGAGGCCGTATAATTTTTTTTCTTCTAGGAAAACCCTAAAACCGAGTGAAAAATTCTTACGCCTTTTTGAAAACTCATAATTGGAATCTGCCAAAGCCAATATGTTACATTTACACCGTTATGACATTTGACTTTCATAAATCAGCCCGGGCTGACATCAGAGAGGCCGTATAATTTTTTTTCTTCTAGGAAAACCCTAAAACCGAGAGAAAAATTCTTACGCCTTTTTGAAAACTCATAATTGGAATCTGCCAAAGCCAATATGTTACATTTACACCGTTATGACATTTGACTTTCATAAATCAGCCCGGGCTGACATCAGAGAGGCCGTATAATTTTTTTTCTTCTAGGAAAACCCTAAAACCGAGTGAAAAATTCTTACGCCTTTTTGAAAACTCATAATTGGAATCTGCCAAAGCCAATATGTTACATTTACACCGTTATGACATTTGACTTTCATAAATCAGCCTAGGGCTGTCATCAGAGAGGCCGTATAATTTTTTTTCTTCCAGGAAAACCCTAAAAACGAGTGAAAAATTCTTACGCCTTTTTGAAAACTCATAATTGGAATCTGCCAAAGCCAATATGTTACATTTACACCGTTATGACATTTGACTTTCATAAATCAGCCTGGGGCTGACATCAGAGAGGCCGTATAATTTTTTTTCTTCCAGGAAAACCCTAAAAACGAGTGAAAAATTCTTACGCCTTTTTGAAAACTCAGAATTGGAATCTGCCAAAGCCAATATGTTACATTTACACCATTATGACAATTGACTTTCATAAATCAGCCAGGGCTGACATCAGAGAGGCCGTATAATTTTTTTTCTTCGTGGAAAACCCTAAAACCGGGTCAAAATTCTTACGCCTTTTTGAAAACTAAAAATTGTAATCTGCCAAAGCCAATATGTTACATTTACACCGTTATGACATTTGACTTTCATAAATCAGCCTGTGCCGGCCCGCCCAGACGGGTCGCCCGCCGTATTCAATTGCTTGAATACAAGGCTACACTCAATTCAAAACTTAATATCACTTTGAACTTTATGTTTAGCGAAAACGTATTAATTCTTATCGACTGTTTAACTTAATAATTTTTTATCCGTGACTTTTATCTTAGAAAAATTTGGGCGAGTCTCCTCTTAAAAATTGTGCCCTGTGATCTACCAGATCACTACAACCACAATACCAAAATCAAAACAATAATTTAACTAAACCCAAATAAGTCTCAATATCCAAAAACAAACTACATTCATAATAAAATACTCCATGTCCTCAAAATAAAACATAACCTCACAATATCATTAAGCTTTTCCTTTCATAACTAATTATCCTCAGCATCATCTAAGTCTTCAACTCCATCTGTAATATGTCACATTACAGGTAAAGGTAAGTTGCAGCATTTTTATAGTAAGCATAATAAACATTTGATAAAAGTATTAAAAACATCCTTTTTCATAATGTGACGAAAAATAATATACTTCCATATCCAAAATAACTTTCACACATATATGGTTTAATCCGAGCAGTCAACGGAACTAAATTTCACAAAACGGAATCATAACGGAAATAACTGCACAGATAACCAACGAAACGTAACAGAAACGAATAACCATCAAATTAATCATTAAACATAGCCATGCTGTAATGAAACAAATGCATACTCAATTACGGATGTGACACAATGATATCATTCCAGACTATACCCGCTGGAAGGGTATCGACAGATATTATACCCCCTCTGTCTTCGGGCAAAACGAAATGCGTTTCTTTATTCTCGTCGCCAACGAGCCGAAAGTATGCGCGTTTTTATCCTCGTCGCAATGCGAGCCACAACGAAACGAAAATATCCACAGTTCACAAACTTCAAATCGTATTCACCGAATCAAGACAAACATGGCCTTTCAAATAGTTTTTCACACACAATAAAATGTTATTCAAAATTCTATTTTTCAACAAAATACATTTCTTATCAAAATCATATTTCAAAATAATCTTTCATGCTTACTATTCAAAACATTTCAAATAAACAACAAAATATACTCAAAATAATTTGCGTAAAATTGCAACTTCCTTTACGTACCTCGAAGCTTCTTAACAATATTCAAGCTACAAATCTCCCAAAATCTCCAAGATATCAATGATTTCCTATTATCCATTTCAACAATATTAAAATCATATTCATTTAACTTGGTTCTAGCACAACCTAACAAAATCCTAACTACAAATCTCCCAAAATCTTCAAGATATCAATGATTTCCTATTATCCATTTCAACAATATTAAAATCATATTCATTTAACTTGGTTCTAGCACAACCTAACAAAATCCTAACTCTTTGAAATCCATCACCATTTTTGAACTAAAATACATATCATCTTCGAAAACAAATTTCCAGAATATTTTCGAACCAATATACATCACCATATTATCTCCTCAATTTATAGCCTAAAACTTACAGATTACAATGTTTGAACCAAAATGCTATTTCAATTCTTCCAAAATTATATAACAATTCCAATAACAATTTTCGAAATCATAATTCTATAATCTCTACGAAAATTACATCATCACCTTCTTAAAATTCCAGTATGAATTTCGAAATAAATTTCCAGAAAGTTGTCGAAATTCAACCTTAAAAAAAATATGTTCTTGACAAATTTAAACCATTATAATTTCCAATAATTCATCTTCACTAACCTAACCCTAACAATTAAAATCGAATCAGCAATTAAAATCGAAACTGAAAATATTTTCGAAACTTAAAAAAATTAAATTTGCATACCAATCTTTTACGATTTCAGCTCCAATTCCGATTTCTTTCCGATTGCTTGCTACTACTCGGATTTGGAAATGATTTCCGAACAAAAAATCAAATTTACAACAAAATCCGAAATTTGCTCTTGAACTCGGTACAGACGGGAATGGATTTGGGTTTGTAACTGGGTTCTTGTTGGTAGAACTTAAATAGCTAATCAGTTACCATGGTGAGGAGGTGAAGGGGTGAGAGTTATTGGAGAAGAAGAGGCGAAGCAGGCGAATGAAACGGCGAGCATCGAAGAAGACAGTAAGCGACGAAGAGGGGAGAAACAAAGTGAAGCGAAGGTGTCTGAAGGAATTAGGCAAAAGGGAAGGGAAATTTAAGGAAGACGTGTACACGCTTTTCATATTTTTATTATTATTATTATTATTATTATTATCATCATCATATATTCTTATTAATTTGGGCAGAGTCTCCTCTTAAAAATTGTGCCCTGTGATCTACCAGATCACTACAACCACAATAACAAAATCATAAAAACAAAAACTAAACCAAAATAAACTTCAAATATCAATATCCAACTAAAACATAAGTAAATGTTTCATATCCTCAAAATAAAACTTAAACATGCCAACATACTCAAAACTTCATAATAAATCTAAATATCCTCCGCATCGTCTAAGTCTTCAACTCCATCTGTAATATGTCACATTACAGGTAAATGTAAGTTGCAGCATTTTTATAGTAAGCATAATAAACATTTGATGAAATATTAAAAACATCATTTTTCATAATGTGACGAAAAATAATATACTTTTATATCACAATAACTTTCACACATATATGATTTAGTCCGAGCAGTTAACGGAACTAAATTTCACAAAACGGAATCATAACGAAATAACTGCACAGATAACCAACGAAACGTAACGGAAAAGAATAACAATATCATATAATGTCTTAACATTATAAAATTAATCATTAAACATAGCCATGCTGTAATGAAACAAATGCATACTCAAATACGGATGTGACACAATGATATCATTCCAGACTATACCCGCTGGAAGGGTATCGACAGATATTATACCCCTCTGTCTTCGGGCAAAACGAAATGCGTTTCTTTATTCTCGTCGCCAACGAACCGAAAGTATGCGCGTTTTTATCCTCGTCGCAATGCGAGCCACAACGAAACGAAAATATCCACGGTTCACAAACCTCAAATCGTATTCACCGAATCAAGACAAACATGGCCTTTCAAAATAGTTTTTCACACACACTAAAATGTTATTCAAAATTCTATTTTTCAACAAAATACATTTCTTATCAAAAATCATATTTCAAAAACAATTCTTGCATGCTTACTATACGAAACATTTCAAAAATAAATAACATAAAGTATTTAAAATAATTTGCGGAAAATTGCAACTTCCTTTACATACCTGAAAGCTTCCTAAAATGTTCAAGCTACAACTCTTCCCACAATCTCCAACGTTTCAAGAATTTCCTATTTCAAGATTCGATAGTATCAAGCACACATTTCAACGTCATTAAAACAAATCCGATTTACTCATTTATCTAAATAGTATCCTTTGATTCAATCTCACTAATCCCCACTACTAAAACCAACAACATTCGAAGAACCACCTTCGAACACAACTACACCATCTTCGAAAAATTCTCAATATCATTTTCGAACTAAAAATGCCATTTCAATTCTTCCAAATCTTAAATACATTTTCGAAACTTCAATTTTCCAGAAAAAAATCTCGAACAGAAAATGTGATGACTTCGAATTCCAGTAACAATTTCTCAAAAATTTACCATATCATCTTTGAACCACAATACAGGGAATATTCGAACAAACTCCAGAAACTTTTTTCGAAAATTCAATCCACATAAATTCTCCGAATAAAGTCTTAAAATGGTGTTCTTAAGCTAATATACTTCCAAATCAATCCAACCTTACTACCCTAATCCTAAAAATCGAAAACAGAAACTAACAAAAATCAAAACATTTAAAATCGAATTTTCATACCTATTTGCTATGATTTCTGCCTCAACACCGATTTCCTCTCGATTGTTCGCTCCTACTCGAACTTTCGAAACTTAAATACTGAAATCTGGAATTTTCGAAAAAAAATCAGACGGAAATGAATATGGATCTTGTTTGGTAGGGAATAAATAGAGTTATTGGCTTGAATTCAGTTTCAAATGTGAGCAAGTGAAAGGTTGGGGAACGATTGATTTCGGTGGAGGTGAAACGAGTGAGATGAATTGAAGGCGAAATGAATGAAACCAAAGCGAGGGAATGGAGGCTGCGCAGAAGAGACGAAATGAAGATGAGAAAAATAAAAACGTGTTCTGCCTTTTTGTTTTACGATTTTTTTATTTTTTTATTTAATTATTTATTTAAATATTAATAGTATTATTATTATTATTATTGTTATTGTTTAAATTAAAAATTTGGACCAATAATTTTCATTAAAATTGGGCCATTACAATCTCCATACATTTTAAAAAGTTTCGTCCTCGAAACTTGCATTGCATTTTACATCTGGATATTTAGCATATAGTTCTTCTTCTTTTTCCCAGGTTGCTTCATCAGGTGAATGATTACTCCACTGAACCTTAACAAAAGGAATTGTCTTAGTTCGTAGAATTCTCTCTTGACGGTCGAGTATCTTGATAGGATATTCTGAATATGTGCATTCCTTGGATATCTCAATCTCTGTTGCCTTAAGCACATGACTTTCATCTGGAATATACTTCCTGAGCATCGAGACGTGAAATACATTATGTACTCGATCTAGTTCCGGAGGTAGAGCAAGTCGATAAGCCAAAGTTCCTATTCTTTCCAGAATTTCATATGGTCCTATGAATCTCGGACTTAACTTCCCATGCTTACCAAACCTCATTACTCCTCTGAATGGTGATACTTTCAAGTATACCTTATCCCCTTGCTGGAATTCTAAATCTCGTCTGCGAACATCAGCCCAACTTTTCTGTCGACTCTGTGCTGTAAGTAATCTCTGTTTGATGATGGACACATTCTCATTCGTGAGTTTGATCAACTCTGGTCCTTCCAATACTTTCTCTCCAACATCAAACCAACATTGTGGTGTTCGACATTTCTTTCCATACAAAGCTTCGAATGGTGCCATTTGAATACTGGATTGATAACTGTTATTGTACACAAACTCGGCCAGTTTCAGATGACGATCCCACTGTCCTTGAAAATCCAAAATACATGTTCTAAGTAAATCCTCGAGAATCTGAATCGTTCTCTCAGACTGTCCGTCCCTCTGTGGATGGAAAGCTGTACTGTATTTCAAATTCGTTCCCAACACAGATTGTAAACTCTTCCAGAATTGTGATGTGAATCGAGCATCTCGATCTGATATGATACTAACTGGTATCCCGTGCAAACACACCACTTGATCAATGTAAAGTCGTGCTAAATCATTCATTGACGTGGTCTTCTTCATCGGTATAAAGTGAGCACACTTAGTAAGTCGATCAACAATAACCCAAACTGAATCTTTTTGTGTCGTAGTTTTGGGTAATCCGGTCACAAAGTCCATAGTAATATGCTCCCATTTCCAGTTTGGTATATCCAAGTTTCTCAGTGTTCCTGCTGGCTTTTGTCTTCCAACTTTCACTTGTTGACATACTAACACTTGGACACAAACTTTACGACATCTTGTTTCATTCCTGGCCACCAAAACAATTGCTTCATATCTTGATACATTTTATTCTGTCCTGGATGCATGGCCAATATTGTCTGATGTGAATCTTGTAAAACTTCGCCCCTGAGTGTTGATACAGCTGGAACAAATAGTCTATCATTGAATCTCAAAGTCCCATCTTCATGCATTCTAAAACTTTCTTGGTTTGATTGAGCTCTTTGTAAGAAAGTCTGCCACATAGGATCCTTTGATTGTGCTTCCTTAATCCTGAGAATAAGATCAGGTTGCACCATGAGATTACACAACATCGTCATCCCATTTTGGTCGTCTCTTGATTCGACATTCAGATTTAACTTTGACATTTCATCAATGAGTTTCTGTTGCGTAGTCAATAGCATTGATCCGTAACTCTTCCTGCTTAATGCATCTGCTACCGCATTACTCTTTCCAGGATGATAGTGCAATTTCACATCATAGTCCTTGATCAGCTCTAACCATCTTCTCTGTCTCGTATTCAACTCCTTTTGAGTAAAAATATACTTTAAGCTCTTGTGATCAGTGTAGATATCACATGTGGTTCCGTACAAGTAATGTCGCCATAATTTCAGCGCAAAAACCACTGCTGCCAGTTCCAGATCATGAGTGGGGTACCTTATCTCGTGTTCTTTCAACTGTCGTGAAGCATATGCAATCACCTTTCCATTTTGCATAAGTACACAACCTAACCCCTCCTTTGATGCATCACTGTAGATACAAAATCCTTCATGTCCATCCGGCAATGTAAGAATAGGTGCCGTCACAAGTAGATCTTTCAACTTCTCAAAACTTGCCTGACATCGGGTGACCCTGAAAGAAGTCAAGAGCAGCCTCAAAAACATCAAGTTGGACAATGTCCCAACAATGCTGGAAAAAGGCCGAGGAGTACCCGTCGGGGCCAGCAACGCTATCTCGAGAAATCGAGAAAACCGCTGAACGGACCTCGTCCAAGGTGGGGGGGGGGGGGGGGGGGGGGGGGGGGGCGCAAAGATGAGAGTTCACCTGATCAGATTATAGCAGGGGTGAAGTCCGACAGATCAGGGGAATTGAGCGGAAATGGATCACCAGTCAGGAGATGCTCAAAGAAAACGGACCCAGAGGCATGGATTTGGGCAGGGGTTAGAGAGGCAGACCCCCTGGTCCCAGATCCGGAAGATGTGATTGCGGACCCGTTTCTTGCGCACCATGTTGTGAAAGAGCTTGGTGTTACGCTCACCATCAACCAACCAGTTGCAAGTGGCCTTTTGCTTCCAGAAGTCCTCTTCCATAGAAAGAGTACGAGCAAGGTCAGCATTGCATTTGGAGAGGTGAGTCCAATGAGCCTCGGACGGAGAGGCTAGACAAGCAGTTTCGGCAAGCTGCACAGCCATATTGACCTCGTCAAGCCGGGCATGAAGGTTGCCGAAAACATCAGAATTCCACCACTTGAGATGGTGTTTGAGACGCTTGAGCTTGGCCGCAAGCTTAATCATACCCTGGAAAGGGCAAGGGAGAAGCCAATTAAGGCGGACAGTTTGAAGGAAGTTGTGATGACGGGTCCACATGCTCTGAAACCTGAAAGAGGAAGGACCCCGGGCAAAGACCGGGGCAGAGATGAGCAAAGGGCAGTGGTCCGAGAAGGAACGCGGCAAGTGCTGAATCCGGATGGAGTTGAAATGATCACCCCAATCACCAGAAATGAAAACCCGATCAAGCCGCTTCCAGACAGATTTATTCGTCCAAGTGAAAGACGAACCCTCGAACCCCGCATCCAAGAGAGCAGAGTCAGTAATGAAGTCATTAAAGTCATCCATGGGGCCGGGGCGACCCCCAGAAGTACCATGACACTCAGCAGCAGAACGCACCACATTGAAGTCGCCGCCTAGAAGCCAAGGACCCTGGTCGGGCTTGGCCAGAAGGAGGGCCTCCCAGAGGGGGCGGCGGCGAAGGTAGTCACAATGAGCATGCACAAACGAGCAAAAGACAGGGGAAGGGAGAAAGGGGGCAGAGAGACGAATGTGGACGAACTGCTCCTGATCAATGAGGCAATCCGCCTGCAGATCCGCAGCAAGAAAGACCCATATGTCACCGGAAACATTGGCAAAAACACGGGCGAAACCAAATCTCCGGGCCATATGGGTGGGATCTAAGTCAATTTTGGGTTCAATGAGAACCAAAACGTGCACCGGATTAAGCTTCACTAAAGAGCGAAGTTGTCGTTGGGATTGCCTATTACCGATCCCCCTGACATTCCATATGAGGCAATGCATCAAAAGGGAGTGGGTGGTGGGCTCGAAGGTTTCCGTTGCCGGCGGCGAGGGCGCTCGGTGTCGGAGTTTTTTCTCTTGAGGGCGAAGCTAGAACTGACAAGGGTAGGATCAATCATAGTGAGATCCAAGCCATCACAAGAAGCAGACGATCGTAAAGCAACCGAGTCACGATCGATCCCTGTGTGGGAGGGAACGACAACAAGAGAGCGGGAAGGTTGAGAGTCAACCAAACCCTCTATCACAGTGGAAATGGATAAGTCGGGGGAGGGGGGGGGGAGATGGGCTGAAGATGGGAGCCTGGTTCAGTGTACATACGTCCTGAACAGAGCCATCTAGAGTAGTGTCCTGGACGGAAGCCATCTCCTGAGCCCAAGATTGAGGAAGAGGATGCAGGAGCTTCGAAGGAGGCTCCGGGGGCTCAGGAGGAGACTGATGGACCATGGAAGGAAAGCCATGGGGCTGTGAAGGGGAGGCAAGGACAACTGGAGGGGGCATCACAGGAAAGGAAGTGGAAACTGGTTCCTTGCCTGGGCGGTGTGGAAAGTTTCCACACTGGGGAACTCAGAAGGGAGCCCAGAGGAAGTAGGCTCCACAGAAGCAGACATGAACGAGTCTTGAGAAGGATTCTTGGTTTTTCCACGACGCCTTTGACGGTGTCGAGAAGAAGTGGAGTTGGAGGTGCTAGGAAGGGAGGCAGCCGATACGGGAGGCGTAGAGCTGGGGTTGTCCAAAGAGTCTAAATCATGTAAGACTGCAAATGGATTGGAGGACCCCAAGGGAGAGCGAGATGAGGTGGAAGGGTGCATACCAGAAGAGGGAGATTTGGACTGACGGAAAGGAGTTTTGGATTGATGGGGGGCGTGAGTGGGAGGGGGACCAGGGGCGGAAGCAACATGTGTCTGGGGGTGATCGGTAGGGCCCGAAGGCGGAGTAGGAGCAGCGGGAGCGGGCCGAGGGGGTCGAGTCTTGTTACCACTATGGTAACAGTCAGTAAGATTGTGGCCCAACATTTTACAGGCAGTACAGTAATAAGGCACTTTGTCATAAACCACCTTAATGGTCCGACGATGAGAACCCCAACCCACCCAAAGTTCATCAATGAGAGGTGCAAGAACATTCATCTCAATGCACACACGAGCAAAGGAAGCCCGTGAGAAATCAGCAGTAGGTTCATCAACTCGGATGGGTTTGCCCAGGATCTGGGCGATGGCAAAAAGGCCTTTTTTATGGAACAAGTGAAGAGGAAGGTCAGGGAAGCGAACCCAGACGGGAGCTATATGAGATTCCTCTTCATAACAGAATTCGGGAGTCCACTTAGAGAAACGGATAGCCAATTGGCCAATGAAGAGGCTGCTACGGGTCCAAAGGTTGGCATAATCCATTCCAGTGGAAAGAGTGATGGCCATGTAGCCCCGAGGGAGGAACTTGAAGTTAAAATTGCCAGCTAAACCCAACTTAGAGAATGCAAGGATGATTTTATCATTGGGAACCGCAGCGCGATTCCCAGTAATCTTGCCCATCAAGGTGAACTGAAGGGGAGTGACAAAAGAAGCAATGACCTCATCCGGAAAGAGGATGCCAGGTTTCCCGTCAATGAACGAAGGTTGAGGAATCTCCGCCAAGGAGTCAGAAATATCGAGGAAAGACTTTTTTAGAGTCCGAGGAGAAGGAGGAGTGGCAACCTGGGAGTAAGAGGCGACATGAATGGGAATGCCAGAAGACAGCGGGGCGGAGGTACCTCGTCCCGGCGTGGGTGACGGGGAAGAACGGACATGAGAAGTCCGAAGGGGGGGTAAGCGAGTGGGGACCGGAGTAGGTTGAAGGGGGAAACGGAATCCAGCAGCCATAGCGGGTAGGTCCGAAAATGAAGGAGGAATTGGGAATTGGGGCGTGAGTGGCCCGAGTGACGGAGAGGTGAATTGGGGCACCGTTCCAAAAATTGGGATGGGTAAACTGCTACCCATGACCAGAGGAGATGAAAAATGAACTGGATTGACGAGAGGAGCGGGAATTGATTGAGAAATTGATGGAATTGAATTTTGCCCATGGATTCGCGAAACTCCGATGGGTGAGGCGGCGGTGTTACTCGCCGGAACCTCCGATGATGAAATTGGTTGAGGGGAAATGAACGGGTGGGCATAGATAGTGGGAATCCCGAAGGAATTTGATTTTAGACTAGTGATTTGGTCGGAATCGGCCATAATGTCATCGGAGGGGATGGGTTTCGAACCAACGGCAGCAGTGAACGCCGATGGTGAAATTGAGTGAGGGATCGACGTCGTCGTCGACGAACAAGGAAGACTGGGAGCGGAATTGAAGTTACATCCAGCGAGGGCGCCGGAATCGGTGATCGAACAATTAGCAGTTAGGGTTCTAGCACTAAATTTTTGAGAGGGACGATTATCCTTGTTAGCGTAATTATTTGCTAACGGGGGGGATGAAAATGAAATGCTAGAAGGTTGATCGATTGAAATACCTGAGGAATTTGACGGAGGAGGTGCAGACGGTGAGAAAGAAGCAGGCGGCGGGCACAAGCTAGGGCTTCGGGAGACATTCAGGTGAGGATGGCCGGATGTGAACTCATTGGTGTCAATTGATGGTGTAGAAGTGGTCGAAATGTCCTGGCGAGTAACATCCCGAGTTGCATCGACGAAAAAGACATCGGAATCTGGCCGGAAAGAACTCGGGGCTAACACTGCTACAATTGACGCCTGAGAAAATTGAGATTTGGGCGGGCAAACGAACGGTGAAGAAGCTGAAACTTGCAGCGAAGCTTCGTCTCGTCCAGACGAGTCAGGTGGGGTGGCCAAACGGCGCCGGAGCTCCGGGGACTGCATTTGCGACGGGATTTTGGGGGAGCGAGTTGACCGGGCAAACGAACACCGATCCATGTGAAACTTGGAGCGAAGGGTCGTCAGGTGGAGGCGAGTCTGTGGGGGTGACCGGACGGGGCCGGAGCTCCGGCGACATGGAAAACGAAGAAGAGGCGAAATTTAGGCGATTTTTAGGCTTTTTTGAAAAAGAGAGAAAAAATTTTGGGGGCAAATGAGGGATAGGTTTGGTTTAGGGTTTAGGGTTTAGGGTTTAGGGTTTAGGGTTTCAGGGTTCAGGGTTCAGGGTTCAGGGTTCAGGGTTCAGGGTTCAGGGTTCAGGGGTTCAGGGGTTCAGGGGTTCAGGGTTCAGTGTGAGACCCCGTTATCACATCAAGATATTAAGGTGCAATTTAGAGAACTAAACATACATGTGATTATATCAGAGTAAAGTGCCGTGTTGATTAACCTGAGCTTTAGAGATTACAGTACCAAAAAGTTCCAAAAAGGAAAGACATACTTCCTACAAAGGTACTACATCATAGTCTTACTCTACTCAGTAGAAGCTATACTAAAACTCTATCATGCTAATCCTGTAGCACTCCTTACAGCTCAGCATATCAACCCCGGCCCTGGTTCTCGTCAACAAAAGCACCTACAAAGACAACCCCCAACACATGAGCATAACACAATTCATATTTAACATAATATGAAAGTAAGGCATAAATGCAAATCTTAAACACAAGTCCTTCCTGTATTTCCAGCATTTATATCGCCCATTGGTTGTCCCTGTACCATAATTCATAATAGAAACACATTATATGAATGTATGGATATGCAATGTCATGACATTCCTTTTCCCTTAAATCCTTATTTCATCCTGAGCCCTTATCATTAGTACATTTTAATGCTTCTTGCTACTCCATGTAAGCGGAATTCTTCATCGCTTCCAATGGACTTTAGCGTTGCTACTCCATGTAAGCGGAATTCTTCATCGCTTCCAATGGACTTTAGCGTTGCTACTCCATGTAAGCGGAATTCTTCATCGCTTCCAATGGACTTTAGCGTAAGCCATTAAAATCCTTACTAAGATAACTTTGACTCGTGAAATACACCTCTTATATTTCACAACATACATATGCAAAAACAATGCATAAAAACATGTATCATAATCTTAATGCACCACATTGCATTCATCATGTGTCATAAAGACAAACATAAAGTACATGTTACCGTTGGGATGCCCGTACGTCGCTTACGTACCTTTCAAAAGATAGAGGAGTCAATCGACTTTATCTCCTCGGTTGTGCTGGCACCTGGGATGGTTCTACATAGCCACACAACACAATATTAGGCACCTCATAATAATCCGGAAGCAAAACCAAATAAAAAACCAAACAAATCCTTTAATATCATCTCGCGATCGATCGCCCATGAGCCCCGATCGATCGCGAGATGCTACTGCCTCGCATACCAGAAAAATTCAATCCGCGATCGATCGCCACTATATTGGCGATCGATCGCCAAAACTTACTGGAACGTCGCGATCGATCCTGCCTCCTTGGCGATCGATCGCCAACCTTGTTCCTTCGGCGATTTTCCAGAATTGCTTAACACCGATAATCATACCCTTAAATCTAACATGTAGGACAATATACATACCAAGACCATCATGCTAGCATTTGAACTACACTACCCTGAGTGTATTCAAACCAAATATACACCCTTAGCATAAACCTACATGCATAAACATCGATCATTAAAACAAGTACTGGATCAACTTTTTCTGGAAACAGGGCACATTTTCATTTCCAGAATTCTTGAGCACCTCTTTTCATGCTATTAAAACTAACACATATAACATAAACCTTGCTCAACTAAACATGCCATGGGTTTCACAAAACTACCAAGCATGTTTTTACATCAAAGTTTCTCCAATATATAAGCTTATCATGCATGATAACACCTTCATAAAAGTACTCTTCGCACATATATTTCCAGAAAACAGGGCATTTGAACCTTGCCCAGAATTTTCGAACACTACCTTTCACATGATTAAATCTTTCACATAACACATGCAACATGCTCAAGGAAATATACTGGTACCTTCAACAAGTTACCATACATAAAAACACATCAAAGGTTCAACCAAAACCTAAGTTAGCATGCTTCGAAACATCATGGTAAAACCCTTCCTAACATGGAAAACAGAGTACTTCTCTGCTCGGGTGTTCGAGGAGCCCTTTTCTCTAGCATAAATATAGCACATAAAGCATGCAAGTTTCTTAACTAAACATGCTAAAGGCTTCACAAACATCCCAAAAAGGTATTCATAACAAGATAACATCATACCCTAAACTATCATGCCAAAACTGCTACAAAGAACAAGCATGCCAGGAAACTTGAAAACTGGGAAAAATGTGACTCCTCACCACTTTTGCCCTTCGATTTTCTATATGAAAAGAAGCATGAAACCCGATCACTTTTCTCCTGGAACTCGACCAAGTTGCAGAGAAATGAAGGGAAAAAGAAGGAAGCTTTTGGAAGAGGCAAGACTCAAAATATCTAAGTCCAAACATGCCTATAAGTCAATCTGCTTTCCCAGAAAACAGGGGAGGGGCGTGGGTTTGGCTGCAAGTGGGGGTTGGGTGGTTGCATGTGGGGTGGTTTGTGGTGTTTAATTGTGTCCCGGTATTTCATACGATGTATAAAAATATCCCTCCTCGATATTTTATTATTCTACCACATCAACACAACAATTAAAAACACCTAACATGCTTCCTAAACCACATCATCAAATTAAATAAATTAATCCCACATACAAACGCTTTAAACATATAGGTTCATAATTAACCACCCTTAAATGCATGATTACCCACATAATCATTTCGGGGATATCACAATACTCCCCTACTTATAAGATTTCGTCCCGAAATCAAACATGCTGCTAACTAGAAATAAAACAGTACATAAACGCATACCAGAAAACAGTTCTGGATAGTACTGCACCATGTGTCGCTCTGTCTCCCACGTGGCCTCCTCGACACCCCTACGATCCCACTGTACCTTGATCATAGGAATAACCTTGTTCCGAAGTCTGCGGTCTGCTCTATCCAAAATCCTGATAGGCCGCTCCACATAAGAAACATCGGACTCAATCTGAACCTCTGAAGGCTGCAACACATGTGAGGGATCTGGCTCATACTTCCTCAGCATAGACACATGAAAAACGTCGTGTATGCCAGACAGAGAGGGCGGTAAAGCCAACCGGTATGCCAGAGTACCAATACGCTGTAAGATCTCATACGGCCCTACGTACCTCGGGGATAATTTCCCTCGCATCCCAAACCGTACTACGCCTCTGAAGGGTGAGATCTTTAAAAACACTCTGTCGCCTAACTGAAACTCCAACGGTCTACGCCGCTGATTGGCATATGCTGCCTGTCTATCCTGAGCTGCCTTCATCTTTGTTCTGATAACCTTAACTTTCTCTTCCATTTCCTGAATCAACTCAGGTCCTCCAACCGACTTACGGTCCATGTCATCCCAACACAAGGGTGACCTACAACGCCTACCATAGAGGGCCTCGAAAGGAGCCATCTGAATACTTGCCTGGTAGCTGTTGTTGTAAGAAAATTCCACCAAGGCTATCGAGTCCTGCCATGAAGTGTCAAACTCCAGCACACAAGCCCTCAACATGTCTTCGAGCGTCTGTATCGTACGCTCGGTCTGTCCGTCCGTCTGGGGATGATAGGCTGTGCTCAACCTCAACTCTGTACCTAGAGCTGTCTGCAGACCCTCCCAAAAGTGAGATGTAAACCGCGGATCTCGATCTGACACAATCGAAACAGGGATCCCGTGCAGTCTCACCACATCTTTGACATATAACTGCGCCATTCTTAAATGCGTGAAGGTCATACAGTAGGGAATGAAATGAGCACTCTTAGTCAACCTGTCCACGACTACCCAGATGGCATCAAAACCCGAAACAGTCCTCGGCAAGTGGGTCACGAAATCCATAGATACGTGCTGCCACTTCCACTCGGGTACCTCTAAACTTCTTAGTTCACCTCCAGGCCTTTGTCTCTCAGCTTTCACTTGCTGACAAATCAAAC
This sequence comes from Haberlea rhodopensis, assembly GCA_907163345.1. Classification (NCBI taxonomy): domain Eukaryota; kingdom Viridiplantae; phylum Streptophyta; class Magnoliopsida; order Lamiales; family Gesneriaceae; genus Haberlea; species Haberlea rhodopensis. The sequence goes on from CAJQUN010001840.1 coordinate 34,452, forward strand.
AACGCTTGACAAAAGAGGTGACATCCTGTTTCATACGCCTCCACCAGAACTGGCTGCGTAGATCCTTATACATCTTCTTCCCACCTGGATGGACACTCATCCTGCTGCAATGAGCTCGCTGTAATATACCTTGGCGCAACTCGGTTGTATCTGGAACCACCCATCTGTCGCCGAGCCTCAGAGAACCGTCATCAGCCACTCTGAATCTCGATGGCTGTCCTGAATGAACCACTAACATCCATCTCTGAACCTCTACATCGGTCCCCTGAGCCTTCCTGATGTGATCAAATATAACAGGCTCAGCTAGCAAGGTCAAAACCTGTACTGGTGAAGAAGATACATCATAATCGAATCCCAAATGGCAGTAGGAGCCAAACATAGCTGACAGAGACATAGCATCCTCTGCTGTGCTCCTCACCTTCCGACTCAAAGCGTCGGCTGTCAAATTTGCTTTTCCCGGGTGATATTCGATTTCACAATCGTAGTCCTTCAGCAGGTCCATCCATCTCCTCTGCCTCATGTTCAGCTCAGCCTGTGTAAACAAGAATTTCAGGCTCTTGTGATCAGTGAAGATGGTAAATGAGGTACCGTATAAGTAGTGTCGCCATATCTTCAAGGCGAACACTATAGCTGCCAACTCCAGATCATGGACTGGATACCTCGTCTCATGTGGCTTCAACTGTCTCGAAGCGTAAGCCACTACATGTCTGTCCTGCATCAGCACGCACCCTAATCCCTGTAGAGATGCATCGGTATAAAGAACAAATCCTTTGTTCTCCTTGGGTATCACTAGAACTGGCGCAGTAGTCAGCCTGTGCTTTAATTCCCGGAAGCTCTGCTCACAAGCCTCTGACCAACAAAATGGGACTCCCTTCTGAGTCAGCTGTGTAAGTGGCTTGGCGATCTTTGAGAAACCCTCGACGAAACGTCGATAATAGCCAGCCAGACCAAGAAAACTTCGAATCTCACTGACTGAAGTAGGGGTAGACCAATCCATAACTGCCTCTATCTTCCTCGGGTCTACTGATATCCCCTCTCGTGATATGATATGGCCCAAAATGCAACACTGTTCAGCCAAAACTCACACTTGCTGAGTTTGGCGTATAACTGATGATCTCTGAGGATCTGGAGTACTATCCTCAGATGATCGGCATGATCCTCCTCATTCCTCGAATAGACTAGGATGTCATCAATAAACACGATCACAAACTGATCGAGGTACTCCTGAAAGACTCTGTTCATCAGGCTCATAAAGACTGCAGGTGCATTTGTCACACCGAACGGCATCACCAAGAACTCATAGTGCCCATACCGAGTTCTAAAGCCGTCTTTTGAACATCACCAGCTCTAACCCGTACCTGGTGATAGCCTGACCTCAAATCTATCTTGGAGTACACCTCCGTACCCTGAAGTTGGTCGAACAGATCATCAATCCTCGGAAGCGGATATCTGTTCTTCACTGTAGCCTTGTTCAGTTGCCTGTAGTCAATGCACAGACGCATTGATCCATCCTTCTTTTTCACAAACAAGACTGGCGCACCCCAAGGCGATACACTAGGGCGGATGTATCCCTTGTCGAGGAGCTCCTGTAACTGTACCTTCAGCTCCCTCAGCTCTGCCGGTGCCATCCTGTATGGGGCACGAGAAATGGCTGATGTCCCCTGGCAGCAGCTCAATAGCAAACTCCACATCCCTGACTGGCGGAAATCCCGGAATCTCATCTGGAAACACATCACTGAACTCCGCCACAACTGGAATGTCCTCGGCTCTCACTTCCTTCTCCTCTGAAGCATTCATAGCATAAATAAGGTACCCAGTATGACCACGTTCCAATAACCGCGACATCTTAACCGCCGAGATTACTGGTATCCTTGGACGAGAGCCGTCCCCATAAAAAGTCCACTGGAACCCCTGATCAGACAGAAAACGAACCATCCTCTTTTGGCAATCTACCATAGCTCGGTATCTGCTCCAACACATCAATGCCGATAATGCAGTCAAAGTCTGCCATCTCTAACTGAATCAAATCGGCCCTCAGATCATTGCCCTCAAAATAAATGAGGCAATCTGATAACTGTCGATCCGCAATCACATGCTTCCCCGTGGGTGTCGAGACCATGAGAGGCGTGGGTAACAGAGACGAGCACAAATGGTGTCCTTCCACAAAGGCAGTAGATACAAAGGAATGGGAAGCAGCCTGTATCTATCAATATAAGTGCAGGGTACGTAAGTAAATGACACGTACCAGCAATGACCTCCTCTGGGGCTGCCTCGGCCTGCTCCCTGGTCAGTGCATACACCTGTCCCTGCGGCGGTCCTGTCGTCTGACCTCCCAGGGTCGTGGTGCAAACTGCTGCCTCTGTGGTGCCCTCCCAGCATCAAACCTTGGCCTATTCGGCCCTGAAATCCGTCTGAACTGCCCGATTGGGCAACCCCGAGCTATGTGGCCCATCTTGCCACAGATATAGCAACCTCGACAGTCACGTAACAAATGCCATCCTCCACAGTTGGGTACACCCTGGTTACCTCTGTCCTGTTTCCCTGTGGATGCCCCGGGTGTTCTGTTTCTGTCCATGAGACTTCTTCCCACTAAACCTGGAGGATGATGAGGCCCCACGAGCCTTAAAACTGATCCCCTCGTGGCTTCAGACTATTAGTAGTAGGCCTCTGTGATGGTACAAAAGGGGGTACAACATCCTTGTATGCGTCTACGGCAATCTCTGCCAACCTCTGCCCGTGTCAGGGCGTCGTCAAACGAGCTGGGGTTGTTAGAGATAACCCTATCGAATAGCTCCGGCCTCAGACCTTTCAGAAAGTTCCTCATCTTGGCATGGCTGCTGACAGCAATATGAGGTACATACCTCAGCAGTGAGGAATACTGCATAGCGTAGTCTGCTACGGACATGCTACCCTGCTTCAAACTGTTGAACTCATCTTCCTTCAATTGTCTGGCAGGCTGCAGAGAAATACCGGTTTAAGGAACCGGGTCCGGATACAGTCCAGTCAACTGCCATACCTAGAGCTCTCAGCTCCATCACGGTGGTCTTCCACCCACATAGCAGGCTTCTAGCCAGCTGAAACTCTGCTTAACCTCAGCCATGCCGTGAGTGCACAAGGTGCAGTCACAAGTATCTGCTCTATACGTTCCAACCATTCCTCAGCTACTTCACCAGACTCAGTCCCCTCAAACATGGGCGGATGGAAACTCAGAAACTGCTTCAAACTGAGCTCCCCTGGCAGTAATACTGTACACTGGGCTCCACGCCCACAGCAGGTGGTGGGTAAGGGGTTCGGCTGAGCAATACTGGCATGTCTACTGTCCATATCTCCTACCTCTTCATTGAGGTCCGCCATGCTGCAACACAATAGTTAACAACAATACCAAAAGCAGTTCATAATATAAGCCGTTAGATAACAAGAGTAAAATATTCAAAGCATGTTAGTATAACACGTATACAACCATATGCATCACATGCATAAGCATGCCTAAATGAATACCTAGCCAACTTGTCTCTAAAGGCTACCCTTCACTCTTCCCTGGTTATCTAACCACTGCTCTGATACCACTAAATGTGAGACCCCGTTATCACATCAAGATATTAAGGTGCAATTTAGAGAACTAAACATACATGTGATTATATCAGAGTAAAGTGCCGTGTTGATTAACCTGAGCTTTAGAGATTACAGTACCAAAAAGTTCCAAAAAGGAAAGACATACTTCCTACAAAGGTACTACATCATAGTCTTACTCTACTCAGTAGAAGCTATACTAAAACTCTATCATGCTAATCCTGTAGCACTCCTTACAGCTCAGCATATCAACCCCGGCCCTGGTTCTCGTCAACAAAAGCACCTACAAAGACAACCCCCAACACATGAGCATAACACAATTCATATTTAACATAATATGAAAGTAAGGCATAAATGCAAATCTTAAACACAAGTCCTTCCTGTATTTCCAGCATTTATATCGCCCATTGGTTGTCCCTGTACCATAATTCATAATAGAAAACACATTATATGAATGTATGGATATGCAATGTCATGACATTCCTTTTCCCTTAAATCCTTATTTCATCCTGAGCCCTTATCATTAGTACATTTTAATGCTTCTTGCTACTCCATGTAAGCGGAATTCTTCAATCGCTTCCAATGGACTTTAGCGTGCTACTCCATGTAGCGGAATTCTTCATCGCTTCCAATGGACTTTAGCGTTGCTACTCCATGTAAGCGGAATTCTTCATCGCTTCCAATGGACTTTAGCGTAAGCCATTAAAATCCTTACTAAGATAACTTTGACTCGTGAAATACACCTCTTATATTTCACAACATACATATGCAAAAACAATGCATAAAACATGTATCATAATCTTAATGCACCACATTGCATTCATCATGTGTCATAAGACAAACATAAAGTACATGTTACCGTTGGGATGCCCGTACGTCGCTTACGTACCTTTCAAAAGATAGAGGAGTCAATCGACTTTATCTCCTCGGTTGTGCTGGCACCTGGGATGGTTTCTACATAGCCCACAACACAATATTAGGCACCTACATAATAATCCGGAAGCAAAAACCAAATAAAAAACCAAACAAATCCTTAATATCATCTCGCGATCGATCGCCCATGAGCCCCGATCGATCGCGAGATGCTACTGCCTCGCATACCAGAAAAATTCAATCCGCGATCGATCGCCACTATATTGGCGATCGATCGCCAAAACTTACTGGAACGTCGCGATCGATCCTGCCTCCTTGGCGATCGATCGCCAACCTTGTTCCTTCGGCGATTTTCCAGAATTGCTTAACACCGATAATCATACCCTTAAATCTAACATGTAGGACAATATACATACCAAGACCATCATGCTAGCATTTGAACTACACTACCCTGAGTGCATTCAAACCAAATATACACCCTTAGCATAAACCTACATGCATAAACATCGATCATTAAAACAAGTACTGGATCAACTTTTTCTGGAAACAGGGCACATTTTCATTTCCAGAATTCTTGAGCACCTCTTTTCATGCTATTAAAACTAACACATATAACATAAACCTTGCTCAACTAAACATGCCATGGGTTTCACAAAACTACCAAGCATGTTTTTACATCAAAGTTTCTCCAATATATAAGCTTATCATGCATGATAACACCTTCATAAAAGTACTCTTCGCACATATATTTCCAGAAAACAGGGCATTTGAACCTTGCCCAGAATTTTCGAACACTACCTTTCACATGATTAAATCTTTCACATAACACATGCAACATGCTCAAGGAATATACTGGTACCTTCAACAATTTACCATACATAAAAACACATCAAGGTTCAAACCAAACCTAAGTTAGCATGCTTCGAAACATCATGGTAAAACCCTTCCTAACATGGAAAACAGAGGACTTCTCTCTGCTCGGGTGTTCGAGGAGCCCTTTTCTCTAGCATAAATATAGCACATAAAGCATGCAAGTTTCTTAACTAAACATGCTAAAGGCTTCACAAACATCCCAAAAAGGTATTCATAACAAGATAACATCATACCCTAAACTATCATGCCACAAAACTGCTACAAAGAACAAGCATGCCAGGAAACTTGAAAACTGTGAAAAATGTGACTCCTCACCACTTTTGCCCTTCGATTTTTCTATATGAAAAGAAGCATGAAACCCGATCACTTTTCTCCTGGAACTCGACCAAGTTGCAGAGAAATGAAGGGAAAAAGAAGGAAGCTTTTGGAAGAGGCAAGACTCAAAATATCTAAGTCCAAACATGCCTATAAGTCAATCTGCTTTCCCAGAAAACAGGGGAGGGGCGTGGGTTTGGCTGCAAGTGGGGGTTGGGTGGTTGCATGTGGGGTGTTTGTGGTGTTTAATTGTGTCCCGGTATTTCATACGATGTATAAAAATATCCCTCCTCGATATTTTATTATTCTACCACATCAACACAACAATTAAAAACACCTAACATGCTTCCTAAACCACATCATCAAATTAAATAAATTAATCCCACATACAACGCTTTAAAATATAGGTTCATAATTAACCACCCTTAAATGCATGATTACCCACATAATCATTTCGGGATATCACATTCAGGGTTTAGGGTTTAGGGTTTAGGGTTTAGGGTTAGGGTTTTAGGGTTTAGGGTTTATGGTTTAGGGTTTAGGTTTAGGGTTTAGGGTTTAGGGTTTAGGGTTTAGGGTTTAGGGTTTAGGTTTTAGGGTTTAGGGTTTAGGGTTTTAGGGTTTAGGTTTTAGGGTTTAATGGGTTTAGGGTTTAGGGTTTAGGGTTTAGGGGTAGGGGTTAGGGGTTAGGGGTTAGGGGTTAGGGGGTGGGTTTAGGTTTAGGTTTTAGGTTTTAGGGGTTTAGGGTTTTGGGTTCGGGGTTTTTCTTTTTTTCGGGGTTACGGTTTAGGGTTTAGGGTTTAGGGTTTCGGTTTTCTTTTTTTAGGGTTTAGGGGTTTAGGTTTAGGGGTTTCGGTTTAAGGGGTTTCGGGTTTAGGGGGTAGGGGTTTAGGGTTTAGGGTTTAGGGTTTAGGGTTTAGGGTTAGGTTTAGGGTTTAGGTTTAGGGTTTAGGGTTTTAGGGTTTAGGGTTTAGGGTTTTAGGGTTTAGGGTTTAGGGTTTAGGGTTTTAGGGTTTAGGGTTTAGGTTTAGTTTGTGTTAGGGTTTTGGGTTTAGGGTTAGGGTTTTTAGGGTTTAGGGTTAGGGTTTAGGTTTCGGGTTTAGGGTTTAGGGTTAGTTTTAGGGTTTTAGGGGTTCGGGTTTTAGGGGTTAGGTTTAGGGTTTTCGTTTTTAGGGTTTAGTTTTTTAGGGTTTAGGGTTTAGGGTTAGGGTTTAGGGTTTTTGGTTCGGGTTTTTTGTTTTTCTGGGTTAGGGGTTTTGGGGTTTAGGGTTTCGGTTTTCAGGTTTTCGGGTTTTAGGGTTTTTTTTTTTTTTTTTTTTTTTTTTTTTTTTTTTTTTTTTTTTAAGAAAATGGCCTGTAGCCATATAGTACATAAATAACGACAAAATACAAAAGAGGAGGGGGACTAGGCCACAACCTCCTCGAGTACAGACCGAGTATACCAAAGAAAAGGACAGCAAGATAACGCAAGTAAAGCACCACAAACCAGGTGGTGAAATTCAGCAAAAACAGGACAAGTTAGAAATGCAATGTACCTAACAAAATAGAGAAAATAGCAAAGACTCTCGATGTGATCCAACAAGAAGCGTACCAGACGATAACCAACCAGAGAGCATGTATGGGGAAAGGCCCCGACCCATACTCAAAACAAGCAGTGAAACCATGATCAGATAGTGCATACACCAAGTAGACGGGTGAGAGAGAGGGTGTCTGGGCCCACCCTGATCCCAAGTGGCATACAGAGCGCATAGGAAGATAGAATGCGGGTCTGAACCCACAACTGAAGCAGCAGAAGAAACAGTCGACACTAAAGGAGGGTGTCTGTGCCCACCCAGCCCAACCAAAATCATGCAGAAGCAATGAACACCAGTGAGCAGAGGTGAAGCAAACACAACTAAGCAGCAAGAGTGAGGAAAATGGTGTCTGAACCCACCGCGAGCCCAAGGCTCCGACCCATACTCAAAACCAGCATGGAATCCGCGATCGGTGAGAAAGGGTGTCTGGGCCCACCCTGATCCCAAGAGGCATAACAAGTGCAAGGAGTCAGAATGCGTGTCTGTCCCACACAAACTGAGGCAGCCGAAACAAATAGTCGTCGCGAGAGGAGGGTGTCTTGTGCCCACCCAGCCCAACCGAAATCATGCAGAAGCAAAGAAGTCCAAGGAGCAGAAGTGAAGCAACACAGCGACCACAGCAGGCATGAGGAAGGGGTGTCTGAACCCACCCTGATCCCATAGTATGAGAACTCGAGAAGAATCCAAAAAGAGACTCGGAGCCAAGCAGCCGAAACAGCAGCAAAGCCGCCAAAAACCGAGAAAGCAGAGAAGAGGGAGGAGGAAAAAAAGAGAAGGAAGTTGAAAAAAGAATAAATGAACAGAGCATGAAAAATCATGCCGGTCCCAACGAAGAAAGAGAATAAAAGAAAAAAGAAAAGAAAAGAAAGAAGAGGAAAAGATAAAACAAAGGAAGAAAAAAAGAGAGACACAAGACACACTAAAAAAACAAAGAGAAGGGGAGGGAGGAAAGAAAAGGGGACAGAGAGGGACACGAGAAGGGGTAGAGGTGACGAAAAAGACCTACACAGAAGAACAATGGAGAGAAAAAGGTTTTTTTTTTTTTTTTTTTTTTTTTTTTTTTTTTTAACGAGAACGTATGTAGGGGATCCCGATCTATCAGATCGAGCCATCGAATCGAATATGGTCTGGTAGGTGGTCTCCGGCTCGAATCTGAACTGTCTGTCAATATGGGCAAAGTTGGCCAATGAGTCGGCCACAGAGTTGCCCTCTCGAAAAATATGAGTGAAATGAACCGATCGTCCCCTGATGAGCATGGTGTATCCTCGCTAAAATGTGGTCAGATCCCAGCTAGCACGTCGAGAAGTCAGAAGCTGAAGGACAGTCTGA